>JAJOOR010018382.1:0-22815 GCA_036250505.1 Solanum acaule | reverse complement strand
TTTGTTTTTAAAAAATATTTTTAACTTCAAAATTTCTTTTTTTCACCCCTACCCTCGACCCTCGACCCTCCCCCCTCTATCAACCCCCCACCCCCCCAAAAAAAAATTTAAGTTTGTTTTTAAAAAATATTTTCAACTTCAAATTTTTATTTTTTCACCCCTACCCTCGATCCCCCCAGCCAACCCCCCTCCCCTCCCGAAAAAAAAATTTAAGTTTGTTTTTAAAAAATATTTTCAATTTCAAAAACTATTTTCTACTCTAGTAAAAATAAAAGATATTTCTCAAAAACATTTTTTCATTCATAAATCAAACACTAAAATTCTTTTCCGGAAAATATTTTCTACTCACCAACCAAACATGAGAAAATAAGTCAAAAATCTACTTGTTTTCCAGGAAAACATTTTCCTTCGTACCAAACACACCCTGAGTCTCCATATGGCAGGATCAAATTTTAATACTTCTAAAGCATTTTCTCGACATAGTCTTGTAGTAATGTCAATGTACCTGTCTCATCCATAGTATCTTCTGTCGCGATACCTTTCACTAAATATGATGGACAATATTAATCTTACTACTGGCATCACCGACAAAGATGTAAAATTCTCCGAAGGGATAAGCTTACTACTAACATTTTCAAATGGTGTTGCTCCAGTGCTTACATGATTCAGCCGAAGGCCACAAACTTGCTCACCCACAATGCAACTATTACAATATCAGTAGAAAGAAAACAATTAATTGTAACCATAATCTTGTCGGGTACCGTAGAGTAGAGGAGTATCTGGTATACAAGGATCAAATGGAAGATTCAAAAAGGTATGAGAAACAACAAAACCAATTGAGAAATACTCCCTTCGTTCCTTTTTATATGTCACCTTTTTAGATTGCATTTGCATAGGACTACCGCGTATACTCACACCGTTTTTAACATCTTTTTCGACATTTACAAGCTCTTTTTTAGGAATTTCCCAAATTTTCTTGTGTATTAGCCCATGGATCTGGCGCTTCAGAGCACCCAATTTTTTTTTGAGAAGAAATTTATGAGGACCTTCGTAATGATTGGAGAACCACCGCGTATACTGTAACACCTGGAAAACTAGTAGGTTTAACTAGAGCTTGTCGTAAGGGTTAGAGTCGTAAAATTTGCTTCTCGTACTTAGAATGAAGGGTTTAGAGGTTAAACGTCAAGGTATGATCCCTCAAGGACCAACCAAGGGTCCTTGAGGAGGACCCTAGACTTGTACCCAAAATTGAGCCCAAAACCTTGACCTACGGCAGGACCTACGCCCCGTGGGTGGGTCCACACCCCATGGTATGGTCTCATGGGTCAAGGGCCAAGATCAGTAGTTGCAGACCCCAACCCATGCCCCACTAGTACGGGCCGTGGGTCAGTCCATGCCTCGTGGGTGGTGGCCGTGGATGGGGCCTGTAAGCTGTCTTTTTCGATTAAGTTAGGGGTAGTTTAGGTAATTCCTATTTTAATTAATATTAAGTGAGGTCATTTTGTATAGTTTTAATACACCTATATAAGTCTTTTTAAGTCATTAACCAACTCATTCACCTCATAAAATCCCAAAATCCAAATCAATAACCAACTTTCCCCAAATATTCTTTCTCTAGAAAGTTCCAAGGAAGAAGAAGAAGAAGGTAAAGCTAGGGTTGAAGAATCAAGATTTTCTCCTCAAATTCGTGGGAATTCTTCAATAAGGTATGGTAGCTCTTCATCCATGGGTTGCCTTCACCCATGGAGCCCCTTCAAAACCCCCAATTTCAAAGTAAGAAGTCTCAAAAGCTAGGTTTTGACTTCAATATCATGGATTTCTTTCAAATTCATTTTTAATGATTGAATTATGTTTGTTTACGGATATATGATTTTATATGATTTTAAGTTGAATTATTCAAGAATCCATGAATTCCCCTATTTTCCCAAATTGGATCTCAAAGTGTGGGTATTGATTGATGCAAGTAGAATGTTATAGAATTATAAATGTAATGAATTGATTACTTGAATTATGTTATCATCCATGTCTAATGTAGTAATTCTAGATGTGTTGATGAATTATGATCTATGGTCCTTGAAGGGCAAAGTATGAGAATTATGCATGATTATGAGATTTATGTATATGCTTTAAGAACACATTAAGAGTAAAGTGATTATGACTATCATGTAATTATGGTGTTGTTGAAAGGCTACTATCTCACAAACACACACACACACACATACTTATGAATGAAGTTTCCATGATTATGATAATGATGTTGTATTGATTGAAAGGCTATTCTCAATTATACACTTATGAATGATGACGACATGTTGTGAAAGGTTTTCTCATAATATGATGGTTCTTAGGTTGAAAGGCTATTCTCATCCATTGAATCTTGGAGCTATCTTATGAATGGTGTTGGATTGAGTGTTGATACATTCTTCCATAATAATGAACTCAAGTAATGAAATGATAAGTACTCCGTGGGGAATAATGCTAAGCACCGAGTAGATATTGATTGAGATGGAAGCTCATACGTGAGTTGAGGCAGAGTTTCTAGAAGAAATCTCTTGATATGGATGCCCATACGTGAGTCGAGGCTGGGTATGTAGTAGCAATCTCCTTATCCCATAACTATGTGCCCTCATAGGTCTTTAGCTAGTGGATCCACCTAAGCTAAGTTAATGGTTCTGCCTTAGGCAAGTAGGACACCCTTTTCAGCGTGGGTAACACCGGATTCCATGATTAGCTTACATGGTCTATGTCGGTTAAGGCTTACCCCCACAATGAGTGATTATGAACTATGGCTTCTCAAGAAGCTCTACTTAGTGTGAGTGGGAGTATGAGATTTCATTCATGCATTGCACAAGTAGGCTTTGAGAGTATTTATGGTGTGTTCCTTTTATGTTATAATGATTTATGAAATGAATATACTTATGATGATGCTACTAAGAATGTTGATATGAGGGCTATTTGTAATGATAGATGCTTAACTTGGATTGTTGCTATAAGTTGTTTTCCTTTATATGACTTGTTAAAGGTGAATGCTTCCTTGTCTATGAGTATTAACTAAGGATGATATCAAAGAATGGTGAATATGGTTATGGTGGCCTAAAAGTGGTACTTAGTATGGATATGATTATGAGATCTTATCCATGCATTGCACAAGTATGACTTAGGATTACTTATGAGATGATTTTATTATGCTATGATGATCTATATGTTGAATATGCTTATGACTTATGCTTTTACACTAAAGTTCATGATGATTCTCAAACTTGGTAAAGTGCATGCTTTTCAACTAAAATGTCAGTTTTAGCATGTTTTCATGATTTTATGCATGGCTTATCATACTTTGTGCATTTTTGTACTAACCCATATTTTCCTACATTTTCCACTAAGTGTAGGGTCCGGACTTTGAGGTGATCTTCATTTGGTTCAAGCTTGGATTCGACTATTCTCCTTGCTTGTAATGAGTCCTCATAATTCGAGGACGGGAGTTCCACTTTGAGTTTCGTTTCTAGTTATTTCATTTTCAGACTATATTGTAAGGGTTGTGTCCCTATTTGATTCAAAGATTGTATTACACGGCTAATTGAGAAAAGTCTAGACTTCCGCTTGCTTTTATAAAAGACTTCGATTGTATGGATAAAGTTTTAAATTCCGTTTCATTTCTTTTATCCTATGTTATGATATGCTAAGGGGTTTGTATGAGACCTTTCGGGATTGAGTACGCCTTGTCACATATAGGGGGGGTACTCCTGAGTCGTGACATATACTCACACCATTTTTAACGCATATTTCCGCATTTACAAGCCCTTTTTTAAGAATTACCCAAATTTCCCAATTTTTCTTGTGTATTAGTCCATGGATCTAGTGCCTCAAAGAACCCAATTTTTTTAAAAAAAACTTTATGAGAACCTCCGTAAAGAGTAGGGGAACCAACACATATACTCACACCATTTTTTTAACGCCTATTTCCGTATTTACAAGCCCTTTTATTAGAAATTACCCAAATTCCTCAATTTTTCGTGTGTATTAGCCCATGGATATGGCTCCTTAGAGCACTTAATTGTTTTTTGTAAAGACGTTATGAGAACCTCCGTAAAGAGTTGGGAAACCACTGCGTATACTCACACCATTTTTTTAACGTCTATTTCCTCATTTACAAGCCCCTTTTTAGGAATTACCTAAATTCCCTGATTTTTCGTATGTATTAGCCCATGGATCTAGCACCTCAGAGCACCCAATTTTTTTTCTGTGAAAAAACTCTATGAGGACCTCCGTAATGAGTTGGGCAACCACCGTTTATACTAACGCAATTTTTTTAACGACTATTACTACATTTACAAGCCCTTTTTTTTAGGAATTACTCAAATTTCCTGATTTTTCGTGTGTATTATCCCATGGATCTAGAGCCTAGGAGCACTCAAATATTTTTTTTGAAAAACTTTATGAGGACTTCCGTAATGAGTTAGGGAACCACCGTGTATACTCACACCATTTTTTAATGCCTATTTCTACATTTACAAGCCTTTTATTAGGAATTACCCAAATTCCTTGATTTTCCGTGTGCATTATCCCATGGTTCTGGCGCCTCGAAGCACATAATTTTTTTTTGAAAAAACTTTATGAGGACCTCCGCAATGAGTTGGGGAACCACTGTTGTAACACCTCAGAACTTAGCTCAGACAGAACAACAGGAAACAGGTGAACCACAGAGGGATTCACGGGCCGTGATCAAGACCACGGTCCCTTATCCTCATCGTGGTTCACACCCTCCCAGAAGTGGTGGACCACGGGACTCTTCACGGGCCATGGATCCCCACACGAGCGTGGGAAGTATCGTGGAGGTAAGATAGACCCATCAGGGCTCAAGTGTCTGACCACGGAGTCCACCACCGGTCGTGGTCTGGATGACAGACCGTGGATGGGTCCGTTGTCCTGAGACAGCAAACCCCCAGCCTAAGTGAAGAACCACGTGGTCTGTGACCCTTAACACGGATCGTGGTGATACTCGTGAAGTTGAACCGGTAGGCCCTAGCCCCAAGTGAAGAACCAGGGTGGCCTTCACGGTCTGTGGTCCTTCACACGGTCCGTGAAGTGAACCGTAGAGGGAACCTCCCAGAACCAGTAGACCGTGGCCAAGAACCACGACCCACTTGATGGGTCATGGTCCCAACGACGGACCGTCAGTGGCGCCGTGGTCGACCTCCGTCCTTTTAAGTTGGGGTCGTTTTCGTCATTTTCCCTATTCTTTGGGAATTTAAACTACGTCGTTTTACACCTAAACTACGTCATTTTACTCAGTTTAAGCCTAGTAATTTAGTCAGAACCTACCCTAAATGATTATTCACCAAAATTCATCAAAACTTAGGGTAAAAAGAGGAGAAAGAGAGACCAACCCCTCAAGAACAAGCAAGAGATTTTCTTCAGTTCCTGCCCCGAAATCGAAGTATTTCTTTATAGATCTTGTCATCAGGAATGTGGGATTTCACTAGTGGATTTCTTTCATCCATTAGGTCCCTAGAATTCAGTTAGATTCTTGATTCTTTATATCTTGCTTAGGCCTAGGGTTCCTAAAACCTTAGATATGTTGTTATATTATTCTTAATCGAATTATCATGTTTTCGTGGAATCGTTGCTTAGTCCTTTGCATGAAACTCAGAACCCTAGTTGTGTAGATTTTCTTAGTTCATAAATTACACTTGCTAGGTCAGTTAAATAGATGCACATGCCTCAGATTTCAAATGTTTCATTGTCAGTACATAAATGTTTCATTCTCAGTTAGCATGTCAGAATATTGAGCTAATTCGGTATTTCAGTTATGTTATGTCATACACATTTCCAGTTTGGAGTAGGCTTAGCACCGAGTTGGACTAGAGTTCAGCGTACCCTTATAGTCCTAGAACTACCTGCCCCCGTAGGTTAATAAGTCCTTTCTATTGGGCATCAGATTTAGTGATCACGTTAGTCATACCTTTATACCCCTGGCAAGGTATATTTGGTCCTCTCGATGGGGCGTATACATCGGATTCTACGTATAGCTCACGTGGTTTTATGTTGGTTAATAGTAGCTCCCACAGTCAGATTCAAGTGTATTTGACCAGGTTTTGTGTTTATACTTCAGTATTCATCCCCAGCATGTTATGTTCATAATTAGTACTTGGTCATTTGCATTTAGCTCAGCTTTCAGTTATATTTCGGTATCTATGTTTCATTCAGATTATGTCATTGGTCAGTTGTGCTTCGTTCGGTTTACATAGCTTGTTCAACTATTATCTATATCCTGCATGCTCAGTACATTCCAAGTACTGACGCATACTCTGCACTACATCCTTTCATGATGCAGGTTCAGGTGTTCAACATCCAGATCACGCATAGATCGATTCTCGATCCGTATTTAACAGCTTCAGTGGTGAGTCCTCATTTTCCGAGGACAATAGACATGTTTTTTCATATTCAGTCTTTTATTTCAGTTTTCAGTTTTGCTAGAGTTAGCTGGGGGCATGTCCCAATAACTCTAGTCAGTAGAGGCTTTTTCAAACATAGTATTAGATTCAGCTTTAGATTTGAGTGAATATCCAATATCATTGAACTCTATATATATTCAGATCAGTATTGAGTATTCCCCATCTTTTAGTTATCTCTTGTTTTAGCTTCCGCATAGTATCTTTTTATTCAGTTGTTTTAGTATGCTTATGATATGCCAGCTTCAGAGTTAGTTTGGGGTCACTCGTGATCCTAGGTCCCGTTTTTACATTAAGGGGGTAGCCTCGGGGAGTGACAACCGCATATACTCACACAATTTTTTTAACAGCTATTTCCGCGTTTACAAGCCCTTTTATTTGGAATTACCCAAATTCCTCAATTTTTCATGTGTATTAGCCCATGGATGTGGCGCCTCATAGCACCCAATTTTTTTTTTGAAAAAATTCTATGAGGACCTCCGTAATGAGTTGGGGAACCACCACAAATACTCACATAATTTTTGTAATGTAAATTTCTGCATTTACAAGCCCTTTTTTTAGGAATTACCTAAATTCCCTAATTTTTCGTGTGTTAATGCCTGCAAATCTAGCGTCCCGAAGCATCCAAAATATTTTTTTGTAAAAACTTTATGAGGATCTTCGTAATGACTTGGGAAACCACCGCGTATACTCACACCATTTTTTTTAACGTCTGTTTCGGCATTTACAAGCCCTTTTTTAGAAATTATCCAAATTTCTCGATTTTTCGTGTGTACTAGCCCATGGATATGGCGCCTCGGAGCACTTAAATTTTTTTTTTGAAAAAACTTTATGAGGACCTCCGTAATAAGTTGGGGAACCACCGCGTATACTAACATTATTTTTTTAATGCCTATTTTCGCATTTACAAGCCCTTTTTTAGGAATTATCCAAATTTCCTGATTTTTCATGTGTATAGCCCATGGATCTGGTGCCTCGGAGTACCCAATTTATTTTTTTGAAAAATCTTTATGAGGAAATCTATAATGAGTTGGGGAACCATCGCGTATACTCACACAATTTTTAATGCCTATTTCCGCATTTACAACCACGTATACTTACACCATTTTTAATGCCTATTTCCGCATTTACAACCACGTATACTTACACCATTTTTAATGCCTATTTCCGCATTTACAAGTCTTTTTAGGAATTACCCAAATTCCTTGATTTCTGGTGCCTCGGAGCACCTAAAATATCTTTTTGAAAAAACTTTATGAGGACCTCTGTAATGAGTTGGGGAACCATCGCTTATACTGACACCATTTTTTAACGCATATTTCCACATTACAAGCCCTCTTTTAGGAATTACCCAAATTACCTAATTTTTTGTGTGTATTAGACAATAGATCTGGCGTCTCGGGCACCCAATATTTTTTTTTGAAAATAATTATGAGGACATCTGTAATATGTTGGGTAATCACCACGTATACTCACACCATTTTTTTAAGCCTATTTCTGCATGTACAAGACTTTTTTAAGAATTATCAAAATTTCCTGATTTTTGTTGTGTATTAGCCCATGGATCTGGCGCCTTGGAGCACCCACATTTATTTTTTGAAATAACTTTATGAGGACCTCCGTAATGAGTTGGGGAACCACCACATATATACTCACACAATTTCTTTAATGCCTATTTCCGCATTTACAATCTCTATTTTAGGAATTATCCAAATTCTCCAATTTTTCGTGTGTATTTAACCCATGCATCTGGCGCCTCGAAGCACCCAAAAATGTTTTTTTTTTAAAACTTTATGAGGACCTCCCTAATGAGTTGGGGAACCACTGCGTATACTCACACAATTTTTTTAACACCTATTTCCTCATTTACAAGCCGTGTTTTTTAGGAATTACCTAAATTCCCCGATTATTCGTTTGTATTAACCCATGGATCTTACACCTTGGAGCACCCAAAAATATTTTTTTGAAAAATCTTTATGAGGATCTCCGTAATGAGTTGGGGAACCACCACATATACTCACACCATTTTTAACGCCTATTTTCGCATTTACAAGCCTTTTTTTTAGGAATTATCCAAATTTCTCGATTTTTCTCCATTGATCTGGTACCTCGGAGCACTCAAAAATATTTTTTGAAAAAACTTTATGAGGTCCTCTCTAATGAGTTAGGGAACCACCGCGTATGCTCGCACCATTTTTTTTAACACCTATTTCCTCATTTACAAGCCATTTTTAGGAACTACCTAAATTATCCAATTTTTCGTGTGTATTATCCCATGGATCTTGCGCCTCGGAGCATCCCATTTTTTTTTAAAAAAAACTTTATGAGTACCTCCATAATGAGTTGGGGAACCACCTCGTATACTCACACCATTTTAACTCCTATTTTCGCATTTACAAGCCTTTTTTAGAAAATGCCCAAATTTCCTAATTTTTCGTGTGTATCATGGATATGGCACCTCGGAGCACCCAAATCCTTTTTTGAAAAAACTTTACGAGGACCTCCGTAATGAGTTGGGGAACTTCCGCGTATATTCACACCATTTTTTCAACGCCTATTTCCGCATTTACAAGCCATTTTTTTTAGGAATTACCCAAATTTCCTGATTTTTCGTGTGTATTAGCCCATGGATCTGGCGCCTCGAAGCATCCAAAAATATTTTTTGAAAAAACTTTATGAGAAACTCCGTAATGATTTGGGGAACCACCGCGTATACTCACACCATTTTTTAATGCCTATTTCCGTATTTACAAGACATTTTTAGGAATTACCCAAATTTCCCAATTTTTTGTGTGTATTAGTCCATAGATCTGACGTCTCAGGGCACCCAAGTTTTTTAATAAAAAACTTTAAGAGGAATTTCGTCATATACTCATACCCTTTTTAACGCCTATTTCCGCATTTTACAAGCCTTTTTTAAGAATTACTCAAATTCCTCGATTTTTCGTTTGTATTAGTCCATGGATCTGGCCCTTCGGAGCAACAAACTTTTTTTTTTGAAAAAACCTTTATGAGGACGTTCGTAATGAGTTGGGAAACTGCCGCGTATACTTAAACCATTTTTTTGACGTCTATTTCCACATTTACAAGCCCCTTTAGAAATTACTTAAATTTTCTGATTTTTCATGTGTATTAGACAATGGATCTAGCGACTCAGAGCACCCACAATTGTTTTTTGAAAAAACTTAATGAGGAACTCCATAATGAGTTGGGGAACCACCCCGTATAGTCACACTCACACCATTTTTAACGCCTATTTCCACATTTACAAGTCCTTTTTTAGGAATTACCCAAATTTTCCATTTTTTTGTTTGTATTATCCCATGGATCTGACGCATCGAAGCACCCAAGTTTTTTTTAAAAAAAACTTTAAGAGGAACTCCGTAATATATTCACACCATTTTAATGCCTGTTTCCGCATTTTACAAGCCTTTTTTAAGAATTACTCAAATTTTTCAATTTTTTCGTTTGTATTAGCCCATGAATCTGGCCCTTCGGAGCAACAAACTTTCTTTTTGAAAAAAACTTTATGAGGACCTCCGTAATGAGTTAGGGAACCACCGCATATACTTAGACCATTTTTTAATGTCTAATTCCGCATTTACAAGCTCCTTTTAGGAATTACCCAAATTCCCTAATTTTGTGTGTGTATAAGCCCATGGATAAGGCACCTCTGAGCAACCAAAATATATTTTTAAAAAAAACTTTATGAGGACCTTCGTAATGAGTTGGGGAGCCTCCGCAAATACTCACACCATTTTTAAGGCCTATTTCTGTATTTACAAGCCTTTTTTAGGAATTACCCATATTGCCTGATTTTTTGTGTGTATTAGTCAATGGATCTGGCGCCTTAGAGCACCCAAGATTGTTTTTGATAAAACTTTTTGAGGACTTTCGTAATGAGTTGGGGAACCACTATGTATACGCACACCAATTTTTTAACGCCTATTTCCGCATTTACAAGTCCATTTTTAGGAATTACTCAAATTTCTCGATTTTTCGTGTGTATTAGCCCATGGATTTGGCGCCTTGGAGCTCACAAAAATATTTTTTGAAATTTTTTATAAGGAACTTCGTAATAAGTTAGGAAACCACCGCGTATACTCAATCCATTTTTTAATGCCTATTTTCGCATTTACAAGTCCTTTTTAAGAATTACCCAAATTTCCAAATTTTTTGTGTGTATTAGCCCATGGATATGACGTCTCGAAGCACCTATTTTTTTATTTCTCGATATTTTGTGTGTTACCTGTGGATCTGGCATCTCGGAGCACCCAATTCTTTTTTGAAAAAGCTTTATCAGGACCTCCGTAATGAGGGAACCACCGCGTATAGTCATACCATTTTTTTAAAGCCTATTTCCGCATTTACAAAGACCTTATTAGGAATTACCCAAATTTCCTGATTTATCGTGTGTTAATAACCCATTGATCTGGCGTCTTGGAGCACCTAGAGGCCCGAGGCCCCCACCCCTTCCCCCCACCCCCGAGGCCCCCACCCCTTGCCCCCAGGACCTCGAGGCGTCGTGCCCCAAGGCCTCCACCACCCTCCCTCCCAAGACTAAGGGTGTGCAAAAACTGAACCGACCAATAAATCGAATCGATAAAATGTTATTGGGTTATTATTACTGGGTTATTGGGTTTTAAATGGGTTTATAAAAAAAATTATTGGGTTATTGGTACAGTTTTGGTTTTACCTATTGGGTTATTAGGTAAACCGATAACCCAATAAGACGATAGTTATTTACTACTTTACCCTTCCTAAATATTAAATATAAATAATTTAATACATAAGTAGATTCTATATTAGATTTTCAGTATCCTACTTAGTAGTTAGTACTTACCGCTTGGCGCTTAATCTTTACTTTTTAGTTTTTACTATAAACCTAGAGAGTAAAATTAGGGTTAGGAACGAGCCAACGGCGGCGGCAACAACCAACAAGTTTCCAAGGAGGGTTCGCAACAACGACGATAGTAAGGGTTAGGTGACAGTGAGGATTTTCTACTTTTTTCTAATTTCTCTTCTGTCACACTTCGAGCCTACACCCTGGACGTGGCCGACACTCGAAGACCATTGCTGGCCACAAGCGAACCCTTGACCTAGCTTACTTAACTCAGCGGAAGACTATAAGCAGTTAAGAAAGAGATTCACATGCTAAAGAACTCAATTGTCTCAAAACTGAACTTACTCAAATAACTTAGTCAAATAGCTTAGAATGTTTAAAAGTCAACATTCAACTTGGCCAAAATGGAAACTCAAGTCTTAGCATATGAAATGACAATGTAAAGACATCCGACTACTAACTGTCTATGAAGCCTCTAAAACAAAGAGGGATGTCGGGACAGGACCACCGATCATCCTAACATCTGAAAAACTAGAAAGCAAATAAAGGAGTCCTCCGGAATGCAACGAGGCTCACCAATAGACTCTGAATGCTCAAGCTGGATCAATGAGACACTGGATGCTGATCCTGGTTACCTGCGTCTGCATCATAATATGATGCAGGCCAACTGGCATCAGTACATTGAATGTACGAGTATGCGAGTTGGAATGCTAAAACAAGATATAGGCTTGAAAGGATTCTGAAAGGAAACACTTACATGGCTCTTCTCAACTTCTGAATAACGTAACTCAAATATAAAGCAATGAAGCACATGCAATATATAAAAAAAGCTTATAAAACAGTTGCAACCAACTTAATTTGTTAAAGATAAAGCAATAACAAACTCAACTTTACTCATATAAGAAAATAATATGGTTTCTGTGGGAGATTCTCTAACCGACAACCACCACTATGAGCCTAAGTGATAATACAACGTTCTTACCATCACGCTGCGAGATTGTCCTATACTTTGCCATCATATAGAACTATTTAAGTTAGTGGATCCATTGCTTAACTTATGTGATCATCTAAAAAGTATGACCCATTAATACCCAGGATGACTACATGGTTTATGGAGACTTGAGTTAATACGAACTCGCATCCCCATATTGGTGCTCAATACTACTCCCAAAAATATACTTAGCTTATATGTTTTAAAACAACTTCTTTCTTTGGTTTGAGATAATTACTCAAAACTTAGCTTAAAAGCTCTCTTAGAATCGATGTTCCCTTTTCTTTCTCAAAATATGAAAACATTGTCAAACTTCTTGGGAATACTTAGTTCCCATATACTTCTCTGAAGAAATGAAACTTCAAATCTTTACTCTTTGCTTAACTTGAACTTAAGCCTTAAAACAAAGTTAAAATGTTTGTGAAAGACTTTTGAAAACTTTAAGAACTTATCTTGACTTAACTCTTGACTTCTTGACTTGATTCTTAACTGATTCTTGATTTAAATTATGGATTCAAGAATCGTGATTTGTGATAGGAAAGATCTCATTATGTTTAGGAATGATTTTAGATAGCTAAACATGAGAAAAGACCGAAATATCAAAATATGAGGGTGGGTCCGTGACGCGGAGGCATATTTAATTTTTGGTTTCGAAGATAACTTTTTAGACAGAACACTCCATGTCAGCTCCGCGACGCGAAACAGAAATTCCCAAATCTGGGAACCTACTCCGCGATGCACCCCTAGTGTGAAATTTCGTCCGATGAAATTTCTTTTTCGTTTTCTAGCCCCAATTCGCCCAAACTCGATTCTTTTTCTCAAATTCATTTTTGATACAGATACCCAGCCAATGTACCTAAGAACCTAACTCGAAACGACTCTATAATACGACGTAACAATCTTAGAAACTTCCCCATATCAACCAAATTCAAGAACAACATAAGAATCAAGAATAGATATCAAGAGCTTCAACTTTCAAACTCTTTTAGGACGAATCCATGCTGAAATAAATATGTTTGGCACATGGGAGAACGATCCCAACATTATGAAAACCTCACATACCTGGTAGGAATAAATCCTTGGCAAAAACTGCAACTAAATAGATCGATCTTGATGAATCTTGGGCTCTCTTCTTCTTTCTCCTTTCTCCAAGCCCTAGCGTAAATTTCCAATTTCTAAAACTGACTAAAATATGATTTGACCCATATTAAACTCGTAAAAACTGATTAAAATAATAGGGCAAGGAAAAGACTAAAATACCTATTAAAAATCCGGATTGGATATTTCCTTATTTGAACAACTCAAATTTCAAAGGGTATAACTTACTCATACAAACTCGGAATCACGCAAACTTGGCGGCGTTGGAAAGATCATTCCAACCATATATGTAATTGCACCTAAATCATCCTGAGCTAGGAGTTATGGACATTTGAAGTTGACCAAAACTCAACTTTTCTTAACCTAAACAAATTTCCAGATTTTCATTCTTTCCAAAAATGACTATTTCTAATTCTTAGCTTCTTCCTAGCTATTTCAAATTGCGAGATGTTACAATATCTCCCCCTTGGGAACATTCGTCCTTGAATGAGATTACTCTTAGTAGGCTAAGAGTGTAACATTTAACATTCAACTCAAACACCCAACAAGCAATACAATTACAACATGCTAATCTTATAAATAAATACCAAGAAAATGATTAGTACCTTGTTCTGGAATTTCTCCGGTTTCAAAGAGATTGCGATATATTTTCTTCATATCTTCCTTAGCTTCTCAAGTAGCTTCCTCTACAAACTGATTTCTCCACAGAACTTTGGCTGATGCTACCTCTTTTGTTCTCAACTAGCGAACTTGGCAATCTAGAATCTCAACAAGAATCTCTTCATAAGATAAGCTATCTTTGATCGCAATATCTTCAGTTGGTATGATCAATGAAGGATCGCCCATGCATTTCTTCAACATGGGTATGTGAAACACCGGATGAACCGTGGCTAACTTTTGTGGTAGCTCCAACTCATAAGCTACATTGCCAATCCTCTTAGATTATTTGATAAGGTCCAATATACCGAGGACTAAGCTTCCCCTCCTTACTAGATCTCATAACACCTTTCATGGGTGGAACTTTCAAGTATACCCAATCATACAATCCACCTTGATACTTCAAAACACTATCCCCTTTGTTCAAAAGCCATCACTTTTTGCTTATGAACACTTGCCTTTAATTCAAGCAATAAAGGATCTTGGTCTTGCTTTTCTTTCACTTCTGACACTAAAGATGATTCAGTCCCATTTGTCACTACTATTCCTCCTTCTGTGGGATCTATAAGTCTGACTCCCAGACGTGTAAGTCTGTGCACATATTTTGCTAACTCTCTCTTTTCTTCCTCAACATGGGCGGTACTACCCATAGACAACCTGCTTAAGGCATCAGCAACAACAATAGCCTTACCTGGGTAATAAAGTATACTCATATCCTAATCCTTGAGTAACTCTAACCACCTTCTCTGTCTGAGATTAAGCTCTTTCTGAGTGAACATCTATTGAAGGCTCTTGTGATCGGTGAACACATTCACATGAACACCATACAAATAATGACGTCATATCTTCAAAGCAAAAACTACAACAGTCAACTCTAGATCATGGGTTGGGTAGTTCTTCTTGTGAACTTTCAACTATCTGGTGGCATAAGCTAGATGCATCACAATACACCATAAAACCTTGACTACCTTTCGGTAAGGTCGAAACTGGGGCAGTAGTTAACCTCTTCTTCAATTCCTGAAAGTTTTTCTCACAAGCTTTAGACCATTGAAACTTCACTGTTTTCTTAGTCGACTTGGTCAAAAGAGATGAAATAGATAAAAATCCCTCGACACACCTTCTATAATATCCAGCCAACCCCAAGAAACTCCTAATATTAGTTAGAGATGTGGATCTAGGCCAATTCTGTACTGCCTCAATTTTCTTAGTATCTACTTTAATTCCTTCTCCAGACACAATGTGGCCTAAGAATGCCACAGACTCAAGCCAAAACTCACACTTAGAGAACTTGGCATACAACTCTTTTTCTTTCAAAGTCTGAAGAACTACTCTGAGATGGCCAGCATGATCATTTTTATTCCTTGAATAGATTAGTATGTCATCAGTGAAGACGTTAACAAACATATCTAAATAAGATTTGAAGACTCTATTCATAAGGTACATGAACGTTGCTGGTGCATTAGTTAAACCGAACGACATGACCAGAAACTCATAATGACCATAACGGGTCTTGAATGCTGTCTTGGGAATATTACATTCCCTTACTTTCAATTGATGGTAGCCTGATCTGAGGTCTATCTTAGTAAAATAGGTGGCACCCTGAAGTTGATCAAATAAATCATCAATCCTTGGAAGAGGATACTTGTTTTTGATGGTAACCTTGTTCAATTAGCGGTAATCTATACACATCCTAAGGGAACCATCTTTCTTTCTCACAAACAAGACCGGAGCACCCCAACGTGAGACACTTGGTCGAATGAAACCCTTATCCAGGAGATCTTTCAATTCCTCTTTCAACTCTGCTGGTGTCATTCTATATGGCGGAATAGAGATATGACGAGTATCTGGAATGATGTCTGTGCCGAAGTCTATTTCTCTCAGGAGGGACTCCGGGTAGATCATCAGGAAAGACTTTTGGAAACTCTCTTACTATAAGAACTGATTGAATGAGAGATATCTCAACACTAGAGTCATTAACTCGGACTAAGTGATAGATACAACCCTTTGAAACTAACTTTCTCGCCTTAAGGTATGAAATGAAACGACCCTTAGGCACTGCTGAACTACTACTCCACTCTATGACTGGATCATTAGGAATCTGAAACTTGACAACTCGAGTTCTACAATCTATTGATGCATAACATGCATGGAGCTAGTCCATACCTAGAATGGCATCGAAATCCACCATGTCTAACTCAACTAAATCATCCATGGTGCTCCTGTGATTGATGGAAACGGGACAATCACGATAGACTCTTTCTGCTAGAATAGACTCCCCAACAGGTGTAGAAACACAGAAGGATTCACAAAGATTCTCAAGAAGAACATCAAACTTATTTGCAACATAAGAGGTTACAAAAATAAACTTGCTCTTGGGTCCACTACTAAAAAATAGTGAATACCACCCTAAAAATTATCGACCTTAAATGGAGGTCGGTATTGTTAAAAAGAGTAAAAAAACAAAAAAAAACACAAGAAAACCGACGCAAAATAAATCGGAAAAAGCAAATTTCGAACTCTGGAGGTCGGAATTTTTCCCAAAAAAAATGAATTACAATAAAAACCGACCTCTTGATGTCGGTATTAAATAAATAAATAAATAACAATATTTTATTTTTTCTCAATTAAATATAAAAAACAAAATTGAGAAATATTTTGATTTAATTTTATTTAAATCGTCTTCCGGAGGACGATTTTGTGTAAAATAAAAAACAAAAAAAACTATAATACCGAATTCCGGAAGTCGGTAAAATTAAATAATATGTAATTAAATTAATTTTCATTAAAATATTTATATAGTGACTTCCAGAAAATTAATAAATTAATATTTTCAATTAACTTTAAATAAATCGTCCTCCGAATGATGGTTTTGTACAAGTTAAAAAATAAATTAATATAAAATACCGACCTCATGAGGTCGGTATTTTTATTTCATCTAATTACTTTTAATTAAAGCGACATCCGGAGGTCGGTTTGTTGAAAACGTTCCTATTAATCATAATTTTGCTAGCATAATACTAAATTTTCATTTTACACCTACTATTAATTGTTTAAAAAAGTGTAACAATTTTGGATACTTTTATAAATAAAAAGTTAGATCAATAATCCATATTTAGAGTATGAAACTATGTTGATATGAAAACGGACAGCAAGTAGTCGGTTTTTATGCAAAATAAAACGGAAAAACCAAATTCCGACTTCAGGAGGTCGGAATTTCCCCCAGAAAAATGATTACAATTAAAACGACCTCTTGATGTTGGTATTATTTTCTCAATTAAATATAAAAAATGAAATTGAGAAATATTTTGATTTAATTTTATTTAAATCATCTTTCGGAGGACGGTTTTGTATAAAATAAAAAACAAAAAAATTATAATACCGACTTTCGAAAGTTGGTAAAATTAAATAGTATGCAATTATATTAATTTTCATTAAAATAATTATATAGTGACTTCTAGAAAAATTAATAAATTAATATTTTCTAGAAACTTTAAATAAATCATCCTCCGGATGACGATTTTATCTAAGTTAAAAAGAATTAATATAAAATACCGACCTCCCGATGTCAATATTATTTAATCAACATGATTACTTTTTAATGTATCTTAAAATTTAATGAGATATTGACCTCATGAGGTCGGTATTTTTTATTAAATTTAATTACTTTTTATAAAAGCGACATCCGGAGGTCGATTTGTTTAAAATATTCCTATTAATCATAATTTTGTTATTGCGCATAATACTAAATTTTCATTTTTCACCTACAATTAATTGTTTTAAAAAGTGTAACAATTTTATATACTTTTATAAATAAAAAGTTAGAATTCGTGGAATAAACAAAAAATATCTATAATCCATATTTACAGTATGAAACTACGTTGATATGAATTAGGAGATAATTATACATATATTTCTAGAGTAATGTATAAATTCTATCAGTCCGTCGTCAAATCATGAACTTAATATCTCGTGTAATGATGTAGAGGTGAAGATCTAACATATAATCCATCCGAGTATGAAATGTCATGATAACAATTAATTACATTTTTTATTTATAATTAATTGTTTAATTATTTGTACGTATAACCTTGAATATCTTATCTCTTTTTATGAAATAGACAATAAAACTTCGTAAAGTACTGTACAAAGCAAGTTCTATCAAGATTATTACGTTCGATCTTGAATGAATGTCAAGTGTATTGATCATATCGCAGGCAATGACATGTAAAGGATAATCATCGGAGTATGAGATACGTTGATTATATACTCCTCGAGTAGTTTAACAAATCAAGTCTTATATATTAGTTGTTCAAATATGAAATGCATTATCAATTAAAGAAGTATCGATGATCATTTCAAGGAGATTTATTTATTAAATTTAATATTGATAAACTTCTGTTGATCGATAAAATTAAATTTATATAATTAGGAGGTATATAATTTAAATTTATAAAATTAAATTGATCGATAAAATTAAATTTATAAAATTAAACTTCTATTAATGTGTAGTTAAATTAAAGTTATATATATATATATATATATATATCAACCTCATTCGGTGAGTGATGATATTGTGATATTTGTTGACACCCAATTTGATCGACCTACAACCCTTTCGTAAGTGCTATTCGATTAAAACATATTTTCAAACCATATTTCGGGTTTAAAATTGTAATCGATTTTGGCTAAAAATTATATATTTTAGTATGCAATAATTTATAAAAATTATTATTAAATTATTATATTTATCGATAGTTAAACTCGAAATAATTACTTTACTTATTTATTTAAATGTTTTTAAAATTTAGGTGTGTTTAAGTATATGAAAATTCTTTAATATGTGTAATAATTTATTAATTGAATAACATCTCCTTAATCTTCTCTTAAATCATTTAACTCGTAGCCTAATATATTCGATTGTATTTCAATTCTAGTCCTCTCTTATTCAATCTGTTTCAATTCTAGCCACTTCAATTCAAATTCTTATTTCACTTATAGCCACTTGTTGATTTCAAATTTAGCCTATTCTTGTCTCAAATATTTTTCAAGACTCTAATTTCCATTTAATCTCAACCATCTATCAAAATTCGAGATCAAATCCTAGTTGTCCATCTTCATCTAATCAATGGTCAGATTGAATCTTCCCCACTTTCCTATTTCAATCTAAAAGACCCAAACCCTTAAAAATTGTTCATTCTTTTCCTTCTCAAAGAAGAGCAGCCACAACGAGGTCTCTCTCGTCTCCAATAGCTCCGGCGAGTCACGCGAAGAGGTAGGCTCCGAGCAGCCACCGCCTCCTCCATTCCCCTCTCCTCTCCCCTTTTCGACTAACGAACCCGGCGCAGCCGCACCCCTCTCTCTCGTTAGCTGCTCCGTAGAATGTGAATGGAACTGTCTTCGTCTACTCTCATTTTCATCTAACTCTGGCGATTGCAGAGAGGGAAAGAGATGGGTCTGCTCAATCACAAAGTAGAAAGGAGTGAGATAGCATCAGGTGACCATATCTACACTTGGAAAATTGTCTTCTCCTACTCTCATCACAGTTAGTCTCAGTCTGCAACCCCTTTACACCATTTCAATTGTTCGTTGGTTTCAGCACACGACCAATTGTTTGGATAGCCCTCCTGTTCAAACTAGAACACATTTTAATTTTAATAAGTAATTCTGTACAGTAGCATCTGGGCTTTAGATTAGAGAGAAGATTGGGGAAATACAAATAGATTTCATTGTCAATTGTGAATGAATTTGGTAGATGCACACAATTGAAATCCACAAAAAAATTGGAGTGTTATTCCTCTTTGTGGATGTTGAAAGTGAATTTCAAAACTAAAAATTGTTACTACTATTCTGGTCTTCCTAGCTGCATCTTATTTAGTTTCAAACTGTTCCACTCGTCTGGTCGCATTGCTAATCAGTGTTGGGCGTCGTGTTATCAAATATCAGCTTGCTTAAAATGATATTGTTAGAATTTTTTTAACTATCCTTGTTAATATGTCTAATGTGATTGTAATGTCTAATGTGATTGTAATAAGTTACAGACAAGTGTTATCTCTTTTCTCTGTGAATGTGATTTAATATATCTTTATAGGTTTAAATTTGTTAGTTTGAATTCTCTATATTGGCTGAATTGATTCTAACTACAATCTCCTCCAGTTAGTACTTAATTATTCTGTAACTCTTGATTGTTTAACGATTCTAGTATATCTCAGTTTAACTTCCAAAGTTCACGAATCGGAAAACCAAAGTTCCAACTTCCAACCAAAATCAAAATCTGAAAAACTTTAGAAACCAAAGTTCCAACTTCCAACCAAAATCAAAATTTGAAAAAGTTTAGGAGTATCACTGAAACAAAAAAGAAACTCAAGCTCAACTCCAACTTAGAATAGCTTTTGTGAGAACGGCTATGAAATTTAGTGAATGGCTAGGAGAAACCTATTTTGAATTATCAAGAAAAAGAAAAAATAAAAAATGACACAAACTTGTTTACTAATTGTCAACTGTTAATAATGACTGAAATCTCTTTATAATGATCACTAAAGAAATTATAAATTGTTTCTTTTCATGCTAGGCAACTGAGGAAGCTCAACATCTAAAAAAGTTGATACAAAACTATACTGCTTTTTATTTTTTAAAATGGTAATTGTTTCTATTTCTGCAGAACAGTACATAGGTTGTACTGAAACCTGTATTTACACAAAGAAACTCTAATAATACCAACTTATCCCTATAATGAGTCTAAGACATCAATGATAGAGACAATATCATTAGAGTATATTTGATTACGCCAAAAACACAGAGTCGAAATGCAATTCAGTTTAACTTGTTGCATACTGCTCTCCTTATTCTCAAAAACTCTAAGGTTCCTCTCTTTCCATATTGTCCACCAAATAGTGGCAGGGACAATTCTCCAGTTACTTCTGTTTTTTGCTTGTGTCCCTGCTTCTTCCTAGCTAAATAGAGCCTCTGAAATTCTCCCAAGCATGGACCAAGAGATGCTTTTACGTCTCAGGAACAAATTCCACAACTGGCTAGTGACTTCACATTGGATAAACATATGATTGACTGTTTCTGCAGTTTTCCCACAGAAAAAAACATCTAGAGCAAAGTGTAATTCCCCTCTTCATTAAATTCTCCTGTGTCAATACTGCTTCTTTATTCAATAACCACACAAAGCAAGACACCTTGTAGGGGATCTTGGCTTTCCATATATGTTTCCAGGGCCACTTGAGTAGCTGCAGATTTGGATGATTCAACTTCTTGTACACTGCACCTACTTTAAAAATCCCTTTAGTGTTTCCCAACCACTGCAATATGTCTCGCCCCATTTCCAGACCACTAAATTGATCAATGCTTCTAAAAAATTATGTTACTCTTGGAATTTCCCAGTCATTGAGGTGTCTTCTAAATACAAAATTCCACCCTTGAGGAGTCCGTAAGTCAGCTATAGTACTTTGTTGCTAAAGAACTAAATTGTGGATGTCAGGGAAAATAGTCTCCATATTTCCTTCTGCATGCCAATCATCCTTCCAAAACCCAGATTTTATGCCATCTACCACTTTGATCTTGGTGTTAGGTTTGAATTCATTCCAAAGTTCTCTAATGGATTTCCATAAGCTAACACCATAAGGGGTGGTAACCTCCTTTGTTATCCAACTATCACTCTCTTCATATTTTGCCTTTATGACTGAGCCCCACAGATTCTGATTATCATTTGAGTATTTCCAAAGCCACTTCATCCTTAAAGCTTTACTCTGGTTCTTCATGTTCTTGATCCCCAGACCCCCAACTCTCTTTTCGGTGATCACAGTTTTCCATTTGACTAAGTGATATCCTCTCCTTTCCTTGTTCCCTTGCCATAAAAATTTTCTCCTGATGCTATCCAACCTATTGATGATTCCCGGTGGGATAGGAAATAATGACATCATATATGTTGGAAGTGCATCAAGCACATAATTAATCAAAGTTAGTCTTCCCTATGGCTGGCAACGGGACCGAAATCGGAACGGAATCGGGCACCACGGGCCGGAAGCGAACCGGAATCGGTAATTCCAGAAAAAAATGAGTTTACCCGTCCCGGACAGGTAACGGACCGGAAACCGGGTCCCAACGGTTATAAAAAAATTTTAAAAAAATTATTAAAATTAACAAGTTAGGAACATTACTCAAATAATATTAAAACTTTTATAATTTTAAAGTTAAAAATTTATACTTTTAAAGTTTTAAATACAAACTTTCAAACTTTAAAAGTATAAAAGTTTAAATTTCACACTTTAAAAGTTTGAATATTTAAATTCAAACTTTAAAACTATAAAAGTTTAAATTTCACCCTTTAAAAGACTAAAAGTTTGAAAATTTAAATTCAAACTTTAAAACTATAAAAGTTTAAATTTCACACTTTAAAAGTTTGAAAATTTAAATTTAAATTTCAAACTTTAAAACTATAAAACTATAAAACTATAAAACTATAAAACTATAAAAGTTTAAATTTCACACTTTAAATTTTAAATTCAAACTTTAAAACTATAAAAGTTTAAATTTCACACTTTAAAAGTTAAATTTAAAGACAATAATGAAAAAAATTAAGGCGAATAGCCTATACTTTTATTAATATTAATTAAATAGTACAAGTTGAGTTACAAAATATTAGTAGAGTATTAAAAAATCTAATCTACACAACCACCTTCTAGGAAGAGTTCTGTTTGAATTAGACCTCGAATTATTATACTCATACTAATAGACATTTAAATTTAATAGTTCATGCTACCAAGAAAATC
>JAJOOR010018381.1:0-10163 GCA_036250505.1 Solanum acaule | reverse complement strand
GCAACTGATGATACTCAACGCATGATGCAAATGAGCGGATTTGGTATGGACCCCAGCAAGGTAAAACTCTCTTAGGCTACATGCTTGTAATCAAATTTTTCCATTGATATTCTGCGCACATTATGTTAATCAAGACCAAACTAACTTTCGTATTCTTACCTTAAAATGTTAGCATTTTGTGCTTAGTTCTTAAAGAGTTCCCTTTGGGACCAAGAAATATTTAGTTCGTATCAGCCCTTCTTCGTCCTTAGTTTTTCCCCATTGCATTTTCTCTGCCACCCTGAAACTAGATTCCTTTTGATCAAGTAGTTAAGGAAATAGTTTGTCAGTGGAGAAGGAAAGGGGGCGTCCTTTTGGCTTGAACTCATTATGGAGACATTGGTCCTGACAAAATCTTGAATCTATCCTTATATGTCTAACTTCACTGAATAGCACCTTGGCTATGGATATTAGGCTGCTAGCTATTTGAAATCAATCTCAGCTGAGCAGGACCAGGAAAACTAATCATTTGACGATGTCTGTTTTGTGAACAAATTGCACTCCTCCTATTATATCTTGCTCTGCGTTTATAGATGTTAATTTTCTTCTACAGACTTTGGGAGCAGAAAAGGACGGATTAGACATTGTTCAGCATGATTGGGTGCTACCTAAATTCGAGCAGCGAGCTAAATCAGTCTTGCGGAAACTTGTGAAATGAGGATCTGCGTTGGCGTTATTTCGTATTTGGATATGCAGCATTTTGCTTGCTGATCGAGCTTCTTCTCGATGCATGTGGTCATCGTTGCTGAAGACGGTATACATTGTTCAAAAGCCAAGATGCTTGTCATAGTAACTTTTGTTTTCTCTTTACCAAAGTTGGTGAATTTGCTGCCACTTTCATGTAGTAATAGTTTTGAAATTTCTCCAACTCTATAATTTTGGATGCAAGTTAGTAACTGTAAGCTTTGATGAATTAACCATTTTGGTTGTGATTTATGATATTTTCCTACTAGAGACCACATTGAATTTCTGCAAATGTTAAATTGTGAACTTAAAACTGACTTTTTGTTATTCCTGCTATGACTCATGATCATAGTTGTCCTCATTGGAATCAAAATCTTTAGTTAGATCGCTATTGTGTGTGTATGTATGTGTATTCGATACAATACAAAACACTCAT
Organism: Solanum acaule; assembly: GCA_036250505.1. Taxonomy (NCBI): domain Eukaryota; kingdom Viridiplantae; phylum Streptophyta; class Magnoliopsida; order Solanales; family Solanaceae; genus Solanum; species Solanum acaule. The sequence goes on along the minus strand of JAJOOR010018381.1, from coordinate 9,004 downwards.
GTTATTTGCCATAGGTTCACCTTTTTGTTGGAATAGTTTTGGTTAATTCTTGGCTAGACATTGAGCTATACGTTCATTTGTCTTTAATTTATTATAATGGTGTTGTTTGGATCAACATGTGTGCATCTCAACTGTCCAACAAATACATGCTTACTTCCTAGTTCCTACTAACATAAATAACGAATAATTCTACGTATCAAAGACCTAAATAGATAGGAAGAAATTACTTAATATTTTTTTCGTTCGAGGCCTTGTGATTTTCCTCCTTGACATACTAGGGTTTATGATCTATCATCCTAGAAACTTTAAAATGCTTTCCAAGAAGAGTTTATTTTACCCGACTCTCTTCTTTTAATAACAAGGCAGACATCCTCGTCCCCATACTTTTTTAATTTCGAATGAAAATAAAAAGTGCTTTCTTTGATCAAGCACCTATACCTATTAAAAAGCGAGTGTTTACCAAACAAACAAGAGTCTCTTTCTATCATATTAGTCAAGCGCTAACGAGCAAGAAAACAAATGAAAAAGAAGCATCAACTTTCATGTAATTGCTAAATTTGATTGGGACTGACCGTAGTTGTGTAGCCAATAAAATTTAATTGGAATTATATAAGCGCCGATCGAATTTTGATTAGGATTGAAACATAAGTATTATTGTATTTGGACTAAGACATAGTTATATATAATCGAATCAACCAAGCTTAATTGGAATTGAGGCGTATTTATCTATAAACAAATTTGATTGAGATCGTGACATAGTTATTATTATTATTATTATTAGGGAAAAAGGATAAATATAGCCCCGAACTTTAAAAAATGGTATGTATATACCCTTCGTTATACTTTGAGACTGTATATATCCTTGTCGTCTTATTTTTGGGTCATATATGTCCTTACAATAAACGGAGAAACACGTGGCAACATCTCAACAGTTGACTCTATTTTATTTTATTTTTCACCTACAAAACTAAAAACCCACCCAGATACTTTAAACCCACCCGGATATCCAATTTTATTTCTACATCATCCTCATTCACCAGCTCCAGTAACTTTCTCAGAACTGTCGTTGTCGCCACTAGTCATACACTACATCCAATTTTATCCCTTCTAGATTGATTTCTCGTTTTCTAATCGATAAATTCTCGCGAAAAACACCCTAACAACATGAAGAAACCTAACCCAATACAGGTACAAAGAACACATCATCTTAATCTGAATTCAAAACCCTAAGAGCCTCTTGTTGCTTTGTCTCATTTTCTTGGTACAATAACGAAGCCAGCATCCAATACTCCATGGTGTATTATCTTCATAACCCAATGTAATGCGGAAACTCCGGCAGAGTCTTGGCGTCAGCGTAATGCGAGCCAACTTCGACATTTTACTTCATCCCCAAATCATACATATAAACATTGAGTGGCCGCAACGATTGAGTAGCACTGCAGGACGTACTGTTACTCGATAGGTATGAGAAAAACAGAAATTTCAATTTGTTATCAATAATTCGATCATTATAAAAAATATGTGAAGATAAAACTATTTGAAATCAATAGTTTGATCTTTGCCAAAAGTTATTGAAATTTTGAAATGGATTTCTACAGCCGAATGACGTTTCCACCATGGAAACATATGATCTGACTATTGAGAATAGGAAAAGAGGAATAGATGATGATGGGATCAAGTGATTTGCTGCACCGTAAAGATGTTTTAGATTGGGTCAAGTTTTAATTTTAATACGGATCGGGTAAAATAAATTAATAGTTGGGTGAGTGAGTTTTTAAATTTTCAGCAAAAAATAAAATAAAATTGGGACAATGTTGAGATGTTGCCATGTGTTTCTCTGTTTGTAGTAAGGATATATATGACCAAAAAATATGACGGCAAGGTATATACAATCTCAAAGTATAACGAAGGGTATCTACATATCATTTTTGAAAATTCGAGGGTATATTTGTCTTTTTTTCCTTATTATTATTATAAGCAAACTTTTTAGAAAGTTCTTTTTTTGTAAAAGAAACATTCTAAAACATTTTAAGAAATCTAAAATCATTATATTTTAAAAGTTTCTATTTTTGAAACTATAATTGTTCAAGGAGTATATTCTTCTTTTATGATACTTGGTACATATTTTTAAGGGAAAAAAGACGAATATACTTCCAAACTATCGTAAATGGTATGCGGATACTCTCTGTCATACTTTTGAGACATTGGTGTCCCAGCCGTCCAAAAACTAGAGCATATATGTCCTTCACTCTAACGGAAGACTAAATAGGGACACGTGACACAATCTTATCCGTCAATCAGATATATAATAAATGTCAGATCTGTGGATAAGATTATGACTCGTGTATGTCCGTTAGTATAAAGGGTATATATACTCTAGTTTTTAGACGGCAGGGGCACCAATATCCCAAAAGTATGACTGAGGTATTTGCATACCATTTACGATAATTCGGGGGTATATTTGTCCTTTTTTTCCTATTTTTAAAAGGGAAAAGGGTAAAAAATGTCCTTAAACTATGTGAAATGAACAAAAATGTTCTCCGTTTATAGGCTCAAAAATGTCCTTATCGTCAATATTTTGGTCCAGCAATGCCCCTATAGTTACAATATGGGTCAAAAATGCCCTTTCCCGAATAAATATATTTTTTTCTTTTTAAATACATCTTCTTCCTAATTGAAATATTATTAAAGAACACTATTCTTGTTTTCTGTTTTCTTTCTTCTAAAATCACTTTAACAAATAAAAATATAGGGAATATTTTTTTCCTCCTTAATCTCATTTTATCAATTAAAATAGAATAACTTCATGTACCCTTTCGACAGATAATATATGTCATATATATAAGATCATATTATATTCATCATTAATTTATATTTATATAACGATAAAAAATAATGATAGTAAAATAAGAAATATTTTCATTTTTTATTTTTTTTTGAATTGAAGTAAGATAAACATTTGCTAATTTTTTTTTAAAAAGTATTAAAAAAAGAACGTGTTAAAAAGAAAATAATAATATATTTATTTAGAAAATGAGCATTTTTGACCCATTAAATAACAATAAAGACATTTTTGGACCAAAGTATTGACGGCAAGGGCATTTTTGGACCAAACTATAAACGAAGGGCATTTTTGTTCCTTTCGCATAGTTTAAGAGCATTTTGAACCAAAGTATTGACGGTAAGGACATTTTTGAGCCAAATTATAAACAGAGTCAAACTATAAACGGAGGACATTTTTGTTTATTTCGCATAGTTTAAGGGCATTTTTGAACCAATGTATTGACGGTAAGGGCATTTTTTAGCCAAACTATAAATGAGGGGATTTTTATTCCTTTCACATAGTTTAAGGACATTTTTTACCCCTTTCCCTTTTTAAAATTATAAAAATCTTTAGAGTTCTGCCTAAAATTATCATTATCATCGAATACTTGCTACTTTTCATTAGGAGTACTTTACAATTTTGCACCCTTAATCTATATACCATTTATGATTTACACACTATTAGTCTTAATTTTTATAATTTCCCCTTAGTTTATTCGATCAGTTCATATTTTCATTTAACCACTTCTGCTAATCACGAAAAAGTTATCATCATTGTCTTTTGCAGGAGTCTGAAAAGAATAATGTCTTTATAAAGCATAAATAATCGATTTAAATCTGACTTTTGCAACTATATCATCAGAGCTGATATACCCCTAGTATATATGAGTCATTAGTATAACAATAAGGGTATATGTGAGTCACTTTCATAACGAGGGATATGTCAGCTACAAATGACAAAGTTAATGGATATGTCAAACTCTTTTCCCATCTTTAATTACATAATAAAAAAGATTTGAATTATATATTTTTTTTAAATTTTAAAAGATAAAGTGTTTTAGTCTATTTAAATAATTCTAAAAAAAGTACTAGTAATAATGAAATTTAGATTTTAGGGATCATAGATCTAGGTGGCAATGACATAATTCCAGCGTGGCAAAAAAGCAAGTGGGGCCCAAGGCCCACGAGATTTGTACCTGAAAAAGCATCTTAGGGACCCACTTGATCTAAGCATCTTTAGAATGGGCGGTTTGATGGGTCCCAAATTGTTATATGGACTTTATTATAAAAAATTTAATAAAAATAAAAGTTGCCATGTCAGATTATTCATGTTGTTTGTGCATAGTCCAAATAGGACAATGCTATGCGCGGAGTTTAGGAAAGGATCGAATCACGAGAGTTTTACTTTGTTTTCATAGTATGAACCTGGGAAATTGTGATTATGTGCGAGATTCAGGAGAGCATCGCATTTACGCTGTTTTCACAGTTTGAACTTGGGAAATTGTGATCGTGTGCAAGATTCAGGAAAGAATCGCGTCACGAGAATTTTAAGTTGTTTTCATAGTTTGAACATGTGAGGTTCTAACCTCTTGCTACATGTCAGTAATTTTATCAGTTACATCAGAGCTCTTCCAAAAGGAATCCTAGAATTCTGTCTGTTTTCTAGGTTCGAAAAAGCGTGAATTCTTAAGAACGTTTAGTTTAGGGGCAATGTCGTAAAAACTTACGGTTTAACATCATTCTACTTAAAAAATAATCAATAAATGCAAAGTACTAGGTGATTTATTATCTTTCCAAACAACGATACACAATGTAACTCAGTATCCTCGATATCAATATGTATAATTAATGAGATGCGTGTAAATTAATCTAGATCCCAACGAGTTAAGAAGTGTGTGGTTGTTAATGATCACAATTTGTGAATGGGGGTTGAATATATAAGCGCCGGCCTAGTGCCCCCTCTTGACGTTAATGTCCATTTTCCCCAATATGAATCTTTAACATGGACGTATACAATATGATAATGACTTGAACGTTTCAACTTCTAATAATTTTTTCAAGTAAAAATATTTTTGATTTGAATTTTAAATTTTTGTGTTTGTTTTCATTCGTTTGTTAATTAGGTTGTTAAGTTAATTACATAAAATATATCATTTTTTTAATTATACGCATTTTCGTTTAAAGAATTCGTAAAATACCAGATGTTTTCTACTTGAGACTGATGCATAAAATTAAAGAAATATGATATCTATAGTTTTGTGGTTAGCTTAACTACCTTATTAATAGACAAATGAAAAGATTTGCAATTTTTTCTTCTGAAATTTGAATCTAAAATGTCTAATTGAAACAACGTATTAAGAGTAATTGAAATATTCAAGTGGAACATGACTTAATTTGAATGCTTAAATGAAATATTCCGACAAATTTAATAGGTTGACGATGTATTAAGCTTTTATTTATTTACTTTTAATTAGGTGGTAAGAGGGTGAATGATTGTTGCATGCCGTAGACGAAGGGTTGGTAGTAATTTAGTTTGCATGGCTTTTCATGATGGCCAACACTCCATGATCCAATATTACTCATAGAAAATTGCATCAAGATAACTTTTTTTCCATATATATATATATATATATATATATATATACACCCAATGTAGTTCCGATCTACGGAGGATAGAGTGTACGCTGATCTTACTTCTACTTCAGAGGTGAAGCCCGTGAAGGAGAGAGGTTGTTTCCAATAGACCATTGGTTCAAAACAAAAACAGTCTTGAAAAAGACTTAATGAAAATACAATATACAACGGATAGTAACAAAACAATAATTAGGAACGTAATATATAGTACTACTACAAACTAAACAAAATAATAGATAGTCAGAGATATCGACAAACAAGAAACTTCAGGAGTAGTTCTACGACTACTAGTAAGTGCAACAAGATAAAACACTCTTATATGTACTAGTATGGACACACTCTTATCTTCCTATCTAAGGTTATGTTCTTGATAAACTGTAATTGTATCATATTATGTCTAATCACATCTCCTCAGTACTTTTTAGGCCTACCTCTTCTTCTGAAACCGCCCATAACCACCTCTTACATCTTGGCACTGGGATATCCGGACATATCTAAACCTTCTCAAATGTAAAATTTTATACATATAAAGAATTTTTTTTTTTTAACATACATATAAAATTTGATCAAAATTATTGAATACTATTGAATCCACCGACAAACCAAATTGCAGCAAAACCAAATAAACAAAAAAAAAATAGTACTATGTAACTAGTGTAATTATAATTCATTAGAAGAACATGAAATCATGATAGTCCTACAGTCACCTACATACTAGACACTGCACAAAACACAAAATAATTTAATTTAAGAAAAAGATATGATAGTTGTTATAGCAAATGGCCTCCAACACCATGTGGATTTGTCATTTCCAATAAATCATACAACATGGGTTTACACTCTCTAAAAATAAAAATTAGCGATGAATTATCAAAAAATCTTATTTAACAATAAGGTGTATTTACTAATAAATTAACGATGAATTCATAGCTAATTTTTATTTCAAAACGAATGTTGTAACTAAGTGTAAGCTTGTGTGCCAAAACCAAGTGTAAATCAAGTTGGATATACATTTCAAAACTCATAACGTTTAAATTCTTAATCAATAGAATATTTTTTGAGATAAATGAATCAATTATTCAATAATATCCGCAAAAAGGAAGACTCTCATCTTATTTTTATTTTTTTTCAAAAAAAACAATTATTATCGAGTTGTTTGATAGTACTAATTAATACTACTTTTTTTTTCTTCTTTTTAGTCTATTTTATTTTTTTTATAACGGTTAATTTCAACTTTCCATATAACACGTTTTAAGATTAAAAGATATTTTTGTGCATTTTACCTGATTTAAATGTTTTCTTTATTTTTTTAAATTTTGTGTCAAGTCAAAACCAGATAAATAAATTGAAACGAGGGATGTAATATACTTTTTTTTTGGTTTCTTATCCGGTGTTTGATACTCACATTGGAGCTCGACTAAATCCGAATTTACGTCGGAAAATATCACATTAAAAAATAAAATGCTTCCTAACAAAGACGACTCCGTACAAAAGTAATATACTTTATATGTATAGTAAAGAATAGTAAAAAGAATAAAAACATTAACAACTAGACATGCAAAATTTGTCCTAGCCTTTTATGTCAAGTTGAGGTGAGATGTCATTTTGTATATCCCTCAATATTCTTCTTTTCACTTTTTTTTTATAAAAAAATTCTCTTTTTTATTTTTTATATTAATTTCATTAAATATTGTACATTTTATTTCCCTATAAATAGCTCTCTCAATTGTTCATTTCTCATCACCATTCTTACTATCAAAAACACTTTGCTCCCTTTTTTCATCTTTTCATTTTCTTCACATCTTATTAGTTTCATTTTTATTTCAGAAAATGGCCACTGTTGAGGTACATTTTTCTCTAGTCATTTTTTTAAATTGTTTTCAATTTATATAATCTTTTATCTTGTATGATTAAATCGATTTGATTTTAATTTCATTCGAGCATTGGATCTCCTCTCTCATCTCAGTACCACACATTTTTTTCTATGTGTTCTAGTCAGAAGCGGAATCATGATTTAAAATTTACGTGTTCTGAACTAGTAGTTGAACTCATATAAGTTGCTTGAGTTCACAAATTAAATTATAACACATATTCAATGAATTTCCTAATAAGTCTAAAGCTACTCGTATTTAATACTTAGATCTTAATATGTAATAAAAAAAAATGGCCACTGTTGAGGTACATTTTTCTCTAGTCATTTCCTTTTTCTATTGTTTTCAATTTCTATGATCTTTTATCTTGTATGATTAAATCGATTTGATTTTGATTTCATTCGAGCATTGGATCTCCTGTCTCATCTCAATACCACACGTTTTTTCTACGTGTTCTAGTCAGAAGCAGATTCATGATTTAAAAGCTTACGAGTTCTGAAGTTGTAGTCAAACTCATATAAGTTGCTTGTGTTCACAAATTAAATAATAACACATATTCAATGAATTTTCTAATATAAATACAAAGTCTAAAGCTATTGAGTTCATCAGAACTCGTATTTAATACTTGATCTTAATATGTACTCACCATTGCATTTTATGTCAATGCTAGTCGTCCTGCTTCTGTTTTTCACCGCGTTTATTTTTTGGTTATGAAGGTTCAATCCACACCAGCAACAGAAGTAGGAACTGTTCCAGCTGAAATCGAGGCGAAAATCACACCAGAGGCAATCAAAATTGAGGAAGTAGCCCCAGTTGCAGAAGAAACAGCACCAGCACCAGCAGAAGAAACCGCTTTAGTTGAAGAAAAAGCGGTCCCTACTGTGGAAGACACCGTGATCGAATCAGCACCAGCACCAATACCAGCACCCGAAGAAGAGAAATCAGCCCCAGCTGTTGAGGAAGCAGTGGCTGAAGAGAAAGCAGAGGAAACAGTTGCTGCAGAGCCAGAAGTTGTTGGTAAGATAAAAATATTTTTATTTTTTTATAAAATTAGCTTTATGATTAGTTATTAAATTAAATATTTGTTTTTCGCGGGCTAAGCCTTTAAGTTGTTTAAGTAGATTTAATCTAGGGGCACGAGGCAATGGATACTGTTCTCACACCCGAGCATGCAGTTAGTAGGTTAATAAAGGAAGCATTAGAATGTGTGTACGATAGAGAAAGACTTGTTTAATCCTGTAGAAACTTTCACATTGTTAAATAGGACAATGCTTTACTCATATTTATATTTATACATAATAAATAAATACATTGTTTAATATTATTGTTGTTTTTGCAACAGATGATGAAAAAGTTGAAGTGAAGACTGAGGCAAAAGAAGAAGAGGAAAAAGTTGTTGATGCATCAGCTGTTGAACAAGTTGAGAAGACTGAAGAGTAAAACTGATTTTTGACTCTTTTTATGATGAAAAAGGATGGTGAATAATGTGGGGTGGGGGATGGGGGTTGGGGGGGTGGGTGGGTGATGTTTTAATATTTTAAGTTAAGGTTTTATATATTTATTATTAGTACTATTTAGTATGATAACTAGAATGAAGGAATATGTTTGTTGTAATGCATATATCCTTGTGTCTTTGGTCTATGGTTTGTGGGTGGAGGGTGGGGGGTGGGGGGGGG
>JAJOOR010018380.1:0-19797 GCA_036250505.1 Solanum acaule | reverse complement strand
TTCAGGCTGTTCTCTCTGTATTTTTTTTTGTCTCCCCCCCCCCCCCCCTTTAAATCGTTCATGAAATGGGAGTATTTATAGTGGGAGAATGGAATCGATTGGGGGGTAACCAGTGAGAAAGATTGGATTTCAAAATTCAAAATTCAAAATTCAAATATTTCTTGGAAAGGAAAACGTTGAAAGTTGTCAACAGTACCAATTTGTACAATCTTCAACTGATTGAGGATGATCGTCCGATTTCAAGTGAAAGGCGAGTGAGGTGTGAGATTTCGACACCTCACTATTCTCAAACGGCTATTGTGCGAGAGGATAAGGAGATTGAGGAGAGGACACGACTTTTTTCCGGAATTGCCGGATCGATGCGACCGATCACTGTTCTTTGTGAAGAAGAAGACATATAGGGGTCGTAGGGTATTGCTGGATTTTGGGGTGAAAAGTACGTGGGCCGGGTCGTTTGATGTTGTTGGGTTTTGAACGTAAATTGGACTGGCAATTGGAGAAAAATGGAATTGAGGAAGTTGGGCTACTGGGATGTTGCTGGAATATTGGAATTATGAGAATGGGCTAGAGGAAAGGAAATAAGAATTGCATTGTATTGGGTCAGCTGAATTGGGTCTGCTAATGGGAAGAATTGGGTCGTGGGAACAAGCTCATTTTTTGGTCTTTTAAAAGGGTTAAGGATAGGATAAGCAATTGGCTAAAAATTGCAACAAGACAAATTTTCATAAATTAATTAACGAGCTTCTTAATCTTAATGACATAAAATAATTAATTCGATTGTAAAATAATTAATTTAATTACAAACTAGTTAACTCGAAATTATAACTATAACTTAGACTAAAGTAAATTAATAAGATATTTAACTAAGATGTAAAATCTTTTGTGATGATTTTCAAATATTTATAAAATATACTAATTATATACATAATTGTGTAAAACATATATATTATCTAAAAAATTATATATAAAAAAAAGTGACAAAAACTATTTAAAATAACTTGCAAAATAATTTTTTTGAAATTTTATAAAATTAATTATTATAAATCGTTTGAAATTAAAGAAGCTCAATGATTAATCTATAATGTGGAGGTCAAAAATTGGGTGTCAACAGTCATGCATCGCAAGAGAAGGAGTTATGCATTGTAAGAGAAAGATTTACCCTTCATAAGAAGATCAACATCGACTGCATCATTTTTCTTTGCAAAAACGACATCAAGAGAACCATCAACAATGACAACAAGAGAACTATCAACATATTACATCAGCTTATTTTATTACTTTTACATCAAAGAAAAAGTACATTGAAGATTATATTGCAAATATGAGGCATAAGTTTTAGTTGCTTTACGTCAAGTCTGATGAAGTTGACGTCATATGTTCAAGGAGAAAAATTAAGTATCAACATGGTAAAAGGCGCTATCTCCCCATTTGAACTACATTTTTTTATGTTAATGAACTTTATCTCAGTCTTTGTCGAGAGCATCCGAAAGGATGAATTCTTCAAAACAAACCACAGGTGCAGACATCAAAAAGGATGCAGCACAACGTGAAACTTTTTCATAACAGCGAACTAGGACATAGTTCAAAAAGGAGTGCCAAAGTCTTAGGACGTGAGCTGAGGAGCGACTTCCACCACAATCAAACCACACCCCTATCAGAAGACATGTGGGCTTTTCTTTGGGTTTGTCTATTTCAGTTTTGCACCCGAAAATTTTTGGTCTCCACCGGAAGAAGCTTTCCAATCGGAGTGACAATACGCCAAGAGCTTTGGAAATTATGTATGTGCAAGTTCTTATTTATGGGTGTGAAACATGCCACATTCATGGCTAAGAGGTTGCAAGCCTCCTTTTCATACTCGACTTATTTGTCACACCTTCCCAACCGAAGTATATCTTAGCATAAGAGATTTCTTTTTCAACCGATCGAGTCGAACTACAAACAACTTGATTTCTTGAGTTGAATGATATGTAGGCGGGATCAATGTTGAAAACTCGGTTGTATTCCGATATTCGTTCTTAAATCTTATTCTCAAGCATTTCGGTCTCTTCATAATCCAATATCGGGATAGCTTATGAACTCTTTCAGAATCGTGCGTTAAATCAAACGTATCGAACTACAAGTGGCCTAAATTCTCATATAGCCTGAGATATGTAGGAAACCCATTTTCGGGGTTCGGCCATAATTCCTAAAGTCCGTACCAAAATCCCTTTTCCAAAAGATGAATATGTGGTTGGTCAAAATTGGATTAGTCAATTTCATTTTTCTCAAATTTCTTGCATCAATCCGAGTAAAACGAGGGACATTTGTTGACACCCAATTTTGACCCTCCCTGATAGGAATTAATTCACGAGCTTCTTAATTTCCAAACAATTTAGAATAATTAATTTTATAAAATTCAAATATTTGTCAAAGTCATCTTAAGTAATTTTGGTCGATTTTCATAATTTATAACTAATAAATATATTTCATATAATTTTATATATCTATAATTAGTATATTCTATAAATATTTAAAAATCATCTCGAAAAGATTTAATTTTAAATATTCTAATAAAATTAGTTTAGTTTAAAGTTAGGGTTATAACTTTTTATCGATTAGTTCATAATTAAGTTAGTTATTTTATTTTGTTAAGATTAAGAAGCTCAATAATTAATTTATATGATTTCATCTTGTTTAGGTTTTAGCCGAATTTGTTAATTTAACTCGATTTGGCTGTTGTTTAAACTCCGAAATCTAACCAATCTAATTTTATCCCTAACCCATTTAAAAAGACAAAGAATTGGGGCCTTTCTTTAAATTTCAGCAACCCAGGCCTATTTTCTTCCCCATTAACCAATTTTCAGCAACACCATACATCAGTAATACCAAAAGCCCAAAACACTATCAGCAATTTCCTGCCAATCAACTCCAGCAGCCCATACCAATTCTCCAATCTCTCAACCCAGCCCACTCTCTTGACCTTTGACCCGGCCCATTCCAAAGTAATAGAAACCCAGGAGCAGCAGTACAACGTCAAACATCACAGCGATACACGGCGTAATAGCAACAGCGATGCGTGAATGACGCCCATACGACCCTTACGTGCCTTATCCTCCTTACGCGAAGGGTGAGTTCACGAAAATCGGCAGCCAACGTTCGTTTTCCTACACGACGCCTATGCAGACAACTTTATATGCGTCTCCCTCGTTCGTACAGGAGGGGCAGCCAGCTTTCTCTGCAATAGCCACCTGCAACCTCATCCTTGACTCGCATGGATTGGTGCCACATCGAGCTCTAAGGACAAAGAATCCAACGGGGCCGCGCACGTCCACTTCACCTTTTTTTATTTTTCGTCGAAAATCTGGATTTTCTCATACAAACAACAGTTCCTTGGTCCTTGGGAAAATATTTGAATCGAAGATTGGATGGGAATTCCTGTTTCTGCCCTTACCCTCGTCCAATTTTCATCCCTTTAAGCCCCCAAAATCGAAAACCCTAGAATTTCTCTATATAAACCCCTCATTTGCTCCATTAAAGGGGTTGGATTTTTATTTTAGCAAAAAAATACAGAGAAAGGCTTCCGCACTAGTATTTTAAATACAAGCTAAATATGTTTCGGAGGCAGACGATACAATAGTTTTAAGGTGTTTGGGTTCAATTTTCTGCTCAAATTTCTTGTCCACTGTTCATGTTCGAGTTTTTGTGGTAGGAAGGTCGGCTCCTTGCTCATCCCGTCCCCATTTTCTGCCCTAGAAAAGGTAAAGTTCCTTTCGATGCCAGCTCGTTCTGTCTGCTTCTGTTTTGTGAAATGAGAGTTTACATCTGTTGTTTCCCTTCTTCCCTTTTCTAGGATGCATATGTTATTCCGTTTGGTCTAGTATTGATGTTTAAAGTTTAGTTTTTTTGTTTGATGTTGATATGCATTTAGTTTGAAATATAGAACGCATCTTTCGTGTAAGTCTAACTTCAGGAGCTCTTTAAATAAAAAATTCTAGTTTTTCTTTTGATCTTCATGTTTATTTGGTTTTCTCTACGTGGATATGCAATATTTTGACCCTTTCTTTTGGTCTGTTAATGTCATTTCTTTTCAAAATAGGAGCAGAATTTTTAACTTTAATATGGATTTTGTATGTGTTGTTTCATCCATAGCTCATTGATCTGTTGGCCTATTTTCTTCATTTTTTTTAGTCCCATGATTATTTTAAATGTTAGAAATATATGTTACACTCGAGTTCATGTTTCTTCTACCTAAATATTTAGTCGGAAATGTTCACCATTCGTAGTTAAACTCATATGACGCGAAGTCTTGTTATCGCCCAGACTATAGTTCGATTCAATCCTTGCTTTGCTTTCGAAGTCAGTGCTTATTTCCTTTTTTCTGATCATTTCATCATGGTTGGCTGATTGTTTTCTCATAAATGTGTAAAGAGTTTCTTGTTAGCATGAGTGTAGCTTCAATACTGATTATGATCTTGCTATCTTAGTCTAAGTTTACTTTCGTGTTTTTTTTTTGTTTGTTTGAAAATGGGTCCATTTTCTGCATGTTAAGGGAGCACTAGATTAGCATGAGTTTTTGGTTCCAGATTTCTTGATTAATGTGAGTTTGGTCCATAACTTTAGACATGAATTAGTTTAGTTGTTGACTCCTTTAATGTATTTATATAAGTTGTTAAATGTTTAAAAAGCTAATGTTGAGATTGTGTAAAAAGTGAGCATGATTCATATAATACTTACATGTGTCGTTATCTTAAAATATTATATTTAAATGATGTGGTTGTATGCTGCAAATCGATATTAATTTTATTTTTTTTGTAACCAGCTATCAAATCGAAGAACTAGGATCTGTAGATATTCGAGTTTAGCTTGCTTGTTTGTGTAGAATTATATGTCCACCTTATTTTGATTTTCATGTCTCGCAATCTGAGTGTTGATTCATGTATGTGGAAATGAACCCGCTTTACTCAGAAGGAGAAATATTTTATGCGAGATGAGAGCTTTGTTTTGTTTTACACGGGAAGCGATAATCAATGTCTTAACTTGAATTTGGAAGTGTTTTGTTCATCTAATCTAGTCCGTGTTATTTATTTCATTGGGTTATGTCACTGCTATTCTCTTCATATTGTTAGAAAAAAAATTATTTAATTAAACTAGCATGCTTAATATTAGTAGTCTAAGGATATTGAATTTGGTTCCTTTGTTTCTTTCATTATTGATTTCTGGAAAGGATATTAATTTTCCTTTGACTTTTTGCCCCATTACTGTCCATTGCCCTACAAATAAAAAATATTAAGTCTTTATGAGTTTTCCATTTACATTAGTGTTTAAATGTTGTGTTGTTAATGACTGACTGACATATGTTATTTCATTTATTTATTCATTTTTAATCTTATCACTTCATTTTGTTCCCAAAAGTGCTAATTCTGTAATTTGTTTATCGTTTGCATGTGAAATATGTCCGAGTTCTACATGAATTCCTATGTTCTTCCTCACATCTTGAAATAGGCCAAGGAGGCCCAATTCTCTTTCATCGAGTCAACCAGATCAATAAAATTGAAGAATAGGTTCCCTAAAGCCAATGTACAGGTGTTCGGAGCGGATTAAAAGGTTGGATATGCATAATATACAACGATATACATCAGTTGTATATGATGTATATTGCATTGAAAATGGGCTAAATAGCCTTAAAATTTCAGTTTTGTATTTTGTTACCTTGGGCCTAAGTCCCCTTTGTCTTATTTATTATTATTTGCTAGCTTAGGGCAGGTGGAAGTTGGGCCCAAAAACCTAAAGAAAAGACCAGCCTCTATATTAGTTTGGGACAGGTTGAAGTGGGCTAAGAAACTCAAATTAGAACTAGGCCCAAGTACTGGCCCAAGCCAACAGAAACCAGACTTGGGCCCAAATCTCCCTCTCTCGTTATTATATATTTTGTGTTAATTTTATTGTTAGTACATGTTTATTTGCTAATTAATTTTAAGGTTCTTAACTCATAATTCCCCAAAAGATAACCATTTTGAATCGATTACATATATTTTCCTAAAAGTTGAATAAATATTTATTTCCTTACTTAAATTACTTTGAAGTTAGTTATTTGTAATATCCTTATAATATTTCTCATTTCCCCTTTAATATGATTTTCAATCTTAAGTTGTTTATTTCTCAATTCAATTAAGCATGCTTTATCTTTAAAATAATTAGCCAAATAGTTAATTACCGGATAAATCATGTGTTAGCGGACATTTCGGATGCTTTCAAACCCTTTTCAAAATGTTAATATGAACCCCGAACCCCCTTTAATATTTTCATTAGGTTTCTGTTTAATCTTTTGAAAAAATAGTTTTCTTAATTTTCACTTTAAAAATTAAGTGGCGACTCTTAAAAACCCGTCTATATATTTTTAAATAAAACATGTAGTACATCTGCAAAAGCTCAAATTGTTTCAATTTCTTATGGGGTTAAATGACTCTTACTTACAAGTAAGGTCTCAGATCTTGTTGATGAGCCCACTTCCATCAGTAAATCAAGCACATTCAATGATCACTGATCATGTCTGATGAGAGTCAAAAATCAGTAGTGGCTACAACAGGAATATTAGGATATAATCCCAGTTCTGGCCAACAAGCATATGAGTTAGCAATGTACTCAAGAAATGGTGGTACTCAGAAGTTCAAGAAAAGTGGGAATCTGTATTATGATTATTACAAGCTTAAGAATCACACTAGAGATAAGTGTTACAAGTTAATAGGGTATCCTTAAGATTTTAGGTTCAAAAGAAAGAGCCTAACACTGCATATAATGCAATGATGGAAAGTACAGGGTCTCAGGAACATGTTCCTCACAAACATCTGACTACAGGTCATCCTACTCAAGTCACTACAAATGACTATGGGCAGTCTTCAAATGAAGGGAAAAATCAATTAGAAGCTTGTCATCAGTCAAAGGATCAATTTCAACAATTACTTCAGTTTCTAAACAAGTTCATTCAGCTAATGTAGTAGGTAATGGATTGGGTACATACACTTGTTTCAATTCTACTACCAATATTAGTTCTACTCCTTGTTGGATTATCGATACAGGTGCTACTAATCACATGGTGGCAGGCCTGAGCTCTTAAAACAAGTCCACTATTTGCAAGTCTGATAAGCTAAAGAAAGTACATTTACCCAATGAGGATGTTTCCTTAGTTGAGTTTATTGTTTCAAGTGTCCAACCTAACAATGATGTGGTCACAAGAGTTTTTCAAGTACCACAATTTCAATTCAACATGTTATCAGTATCTAAACTCACTAAGGAACTGCAATGTTCTGCTACTTTTTTTTCCTAACTTCTGTATATTTTAGGATCTCTCACATGGGAAGGTGAAGATGATTAGTAAAGAAGATGGTGGTCTATACATACTATCAAGCAATACAAGTTCAAGAGATGTCAATATTGCAACTAATTGTTCTATTCCATTACTAAGAGTAGATTCTAAACTAGATATAGACTTGTGGCATAGAAGATGTGGGCATGTATCTAGTTCAGTGTTAAAGAAAATGTTGTCATCAGATTTAAGTAGTATAACTGAGACAATCAATAAATACACTATTTGTCCTTGTGCTAAGCAAACAAGGATACCTTTCACAGTTAGCGCCTCTAAAAGTTCTATATGTTTTGATTTAGTTCATATGGATCTATGTATGGGGTCCTTAGAAAACCTTCACTCATGATGGAAACAAATACTTTCTTACTGTGGTAGATGACATGTCTAGATATACATGAATTTTTCTGTTGAAACTAAAATCTGATATGTGTACCATTATTCAACAATTTCTAGTACATGTTGAAACAAAATTTGATAAAACTATTAAGTGCATAAGAACAGATAATGGTACATAATTCTTGAATAATATGTGTTCAACCATGTTTACTTCTTTAGGCATTCTACATCAAACTACATGTGCTTATACCCCTCAGCAAAATGGTATTGTTGAAAGGAAACATAGACACATTCTTGAGCTTATAAGAGCTATTAGGTTTCAAGGAAACATTCCTATTAAATTTTGGGGTTTATGTGTTCAAGTTGCAGTATATATTATAAACAGAATTCCTAGTCATGTTATTAATAACAAAACTCCTTTTACAAAGCTATTTAGAAAGCAAGCTATAGTGTCACATCTCAGAGTGTTAGGATGTTTGTGTTTTGCTAAAATTATACAAGAAATTGATAAACTAAAGAGTAGGTCCAGAATGGTTGTTCATTTAGGATATGCAACTACTCAAAAATGTTACTTGTTATATGATCTGACTTCTCATGTTTTGTTTGTACACAGAGATGTGATATTCAAGGAAGATATATTTCCTTTCAAAACACAAGATCAACAACATATACCTTTGTTCAGATTCACTGGTTTAAATGATGGACAACCACCTTCTGTCACTAACTCACTACATTAGCTACCCATTGCTGATCAGTCTCAATTTCAGGGAACATGTTCATCTGAGGAAATATCTGCAGAAACCAACAATCCTGCACTAAATAGATATCAGGTTCATGTATATGGTCCATTGGTGATACAAGAAGAAAATAGAAGATCTGCAAAGGGTAAGAAACCACCACTATGGATGAAAGATTTTGTATCTCTCCATGCTCAACATACTCCATATTCTTTGGATAAATACCTGTCATATGACCAGGTAAACCATTCCTATCAAACATATTTGTCTAAGGTCCCTGCCAATACAGAACCTATAACATATAAAGAAGCAGTTATCCTAAGTGGGTTGAGGCAATGCAATCTGAGATTGATGCACTACCAAAATAATCATACATGGGAAGTAGTTACTCTTTCAAAGGGAAAGGTGCTTATAGGTTGCAAATGGATCTATAAGATTAAATATAAGAGCACGGGTGAAATAGAGAGGTATAAGGCAAGGCTAGTAGCAAAAGGTTATAGCCAAAAAAAAGGTATTGATTATAATGAGACATTCAGTCCAGTATTAATGATGAAGACTGTGAAGACAGTACTAATTATTGCAGCTCAAAGGCAATGGCACATTCATCAAATGGATGTGTGCAATGTTTTTCTACAAGGAGACTTACCTAATGAGATTTACATAGACCTTTCTTAGGGATTTAAAAGTCAGGGGGAAAATAAAGTGGGTAGACTCACTAAATCCCTCTATGGGATAAAACAAGCACCAAGACAATGGAATGCAAAACTCTCTGAGGCATTACTGAAATTTGAGTTCAAACAAAGTGAATATGATCACTCTTTGTTCATCAAAAAGACAACAATAGGCATGGTACTTGTTCATTTATGCGGATGATATGTTGATCACTGGAAGTAGTTTACTTCTAATTGAAGAAACAAAGGATCAGTTGAAGCAAGCTTTCAAAATGAAAGACTTGAGAGATTTAAGGTACTTCTTAGGTATTGAGTTTGCCAGATCAAAGCAAGGTATTCTAATGCATCAAAGGAAATATACACTAGAATTAATTTCTGAAAGTGGTCTAAGTGCAGCTAAATCAGCTGGAACTCCAATTGATACCAACTCAAAATTGACTACCAAACAATATGATGAAGAGAAACAGATGATAAAAGATGATCCACTGACTGATTAAGGAGCTTATCAAAGAATAGTTGGCAAACTACTTTATTTAACCATGACAAGACCTGACATCTCCTATGGGATTCAAACATTAAGTCAATGTCTACAACAACCTAAGAAGTCACATATGACTGCAACGTTAAGGATTGTGAGATATGTAAAAAACCAACCAGGGCAAGGCCTATTACTGTCCAGCTACTTAAAGAATATTATCACTTCTTATTGTGATGCAGATTAGGCCTCTTTCCCTCTAACAAGAAGATCAATAACTGGTTACTTTGTGCAGTATGAAAGGTCTCTAGTTTTATGGAAGTCAAAGAAACAAACAATTGTTTCTAAAAGTTTAGCTGAAGCTGAATACAAGAGCATTGCAACCATTGTAACATAAATTATATGGCTGAAAGGTTTAATGGAGGAACTTAGCATTGAAGTTTCACTACATATCAACATACATAAGCTGCTATGCAATGTGCAGCCAATTCAGTCTATCATGAGAGGACCAAACACATTGAGATTGATTGTCATTTTATAAGAGAGAAAATCACACAAGAATTAGTATCTACCAAGTACATTCCTACACAAGATCAACCAGCTAATCTGCTCACTAAAGGACTCACAAAATTGCAACTGCAACATCTCAACTCCAAGCTTGGAGTTCTGAACATCTTCTCACTTCCCAGCTTGAGGGGGAGTGTTGAGAATAAGAAGAACAAGGCAGAATCAAATGTGTGAACCTGGTCCTTCGTATGTGTTCCCTAACCACTGTTACTGTGTAACTAACTTTCTATTAATTAGTTAATTAGTTACAATTAGTTGTAAGTCGGTTAGGATCACATATCACAACTACTATAAAGAGGAGATCTACAATGTAACTACAATAAGATTGAATAACAAGAAAGAAAGTTACTCCTCCTTCTCTCTATTCTTCTTCTCCTTCTTCTCTTTAATATTCATCTTCTTCTTTTTCATTGTTCATAAACAACTTCACTATAGCTATAAACCTTATTATGTCGGTTATCTTTACTATTTATGATTTTTTTTCAAAAAAATATTGTGTCCAAAGTAAAGATGATTAGACAGATTTCATTGAGTAGTATGCTACAAGAAGGTGTTTGGATGTGGCATTGGGATATATAGTAAGGGAATGTATTATCAGTGCACATTACAGCTAAGATTGAATAACAAGAAAGAAAGTTACTCCTCCTTCTCTCTATTCTTCTCCTCCTTCTCTTTAATCTTCATCTTCTTCTTCTTCATTGTTCATAAACAACTTCACTATAGCTATAAACCTTATTATGTAGGTTATCTTTACTATTTATGAATTTTTTTCAAAAAAATATTGTGTCCAAAGTAAAGATGATTAGATAGATTTCATTGAGTATTATGCTACGAGAAGGTGTTTGGATGTGGCATTGGGATATATAGTAAGGGAATGTATTATCAGTGCACATTACAACTTTTGAAAATTTATTCGGAGCCATTTCATTATCTCTTAAAATACATACTAACTTTGAGAGGATTATTGATGACTTATGATTAATTGGTGAAATAAGAAATGAATTCTTATAAAAGTCTTCCTATGATGTCTTCGCGTCAAGGAAATCATTATTATTCATTACTCGGTGAAATGCATTATTCTCTTCGATTCATATTAGTTAATCATTTTTCTTTTTATACGTATATTAAGAAATCATAAATAAAAGGATAGTTCAATTCACCCTTAAGAACTTCTTTGGAACTTTATAACAAGTGTGGACACTTTCACAAAGAATTAATTATAAGGGTAATATGGAAAAAAATCAATTAAGACTTTCTTGATTTACTCCCTCTGTCCAACAATAGTTATCCACTATTGACTTGACACACCCCTTAAGAAACTATAAATAGAAGGGTAATTTTACTATATCACCATTTGAATATAATAAATACAATGTCTTGAAAATGTAATAGGGAAATAATTATAATTAATAATAAGGGTAAATTAGGAACTAAGTGTAAAATTATCCATGAATTTTATAAAGTGGACAAGTATTGTTGGATATCTATTTTTAGTATAGTGGACAAGTATTGTGGGACGGAAGGAGTAATAAGATGATCAACTAATACTCCCTATGTCCCTAATTACTTGTCCACTTTTCCTTTTATAGTTGTCCCTAATTACTTGTCCATTTTGACAAATCAAGAAAAGACAAAAAAAATTTACCTATTATACCTTCAATTAAATGACTAATTACTTTGAAAAATGTAGAACTTTTCATTCACTTCATAATTAATAAGGGTAAAATGGTAAACTCACTATGTCATTAATTGTTTTTTTAATAGGTGTGTCAATTCAAAAGTGGACAAGTAATTAGGGACAGAGGGAGTATGAGATAATTAATTTTTAGTATAGTAATCAACTAATATAGGATAGTGAGGAGTATTTCTAAACAATGTTAGAAGCAAAAAGAGTTTGGGCTACATAGAAAATCCACCCTTGTTATCATCGCAGATTGTTTCATTCACTGAAAATCAAATTACTAAATGATAAAAATTAAATACTCTTTCCATATCAAAATATATGAATTGTTGGAGTATTGCACTACTTTTAAGAAAAGAATATTAAGAGTTGTTTGAATTAGTTTAAAAGTTGGCAAAACTTACTTTTGAGTCTATTTGACAAAGTTAAAAATAACGTAAAATAAGTTAAAAATCAAAAGTAACATTCTCCCTATTTTTTATTTTTTGACTTTAAAAAGTCATTTTAAGTTTTATTTTTTATCTTTTTAACTTAAAATCCATTTTTTTCCGATCAATCCAAACGGACTCTAAGACATTAATTAGACTTACTTTTCATTTTTATCCTTTTGAATTATTGTCAAATTACTCTTTAGAATAACTAAACATTAATTATGATAACTACCCCAATACTTCAAAGCAATTAGAGTTTCTTGAACTTATTACACAGGAAATCCCAATGAAGGCAAAAAATGAAAGAAAATTTCAAAATTATTCTTGAAGATTGAATAATTAAATTAATTTGAACTAGAAAAAGTGTGTGAATTTTAAAATGGAGGAAATATAATACAATTGTTGGAATGGAAATATTGATATGCGTTGCTAGAAGAGATTTCACTGGTGGGCGGTGGCAAAGAAAGGTTCTCAAATAAGTATTTAGTTAATTATTTACAGAGATTATAAGTATTTGAAAAGCTCTCAGTTAATTGAAGAGCGGCTTTGTTAATACTTAATAGTCGCGTGGTAATTGAAAGAGACAATTAGTTAGTTGTCAATCCTTGAAGGAAATATTTTAAATAATTTTTATTTTAATCCTCTTATTTATGATGGTAAGACATTAATACGATCAAGATACATTTTAAGATGATATAATGCAGTCGAATGTAAATACAATAACTCAAACAAGGTTGAAATCAAATTTCATAAAGAATAGATATAAAACGCTTACTATTGGACTAATGTCAAATTGTTAGTCAATTTCTATCATGTAAGGATTGAAAAGATTTTGTATAATTAAAGATTAAAGATTATAGTAAATAACTAATGAATGTAAAACTATATTGAGTAAAGTAATAAGGTTGTATCTCATTAATGTAAAATTATATTGAGTAAATTAATAAAGTTGTATCTCATTAATGGGCTACATTGTTAGTTAGTTTTCATACCATTATAAATATTCGAATTCTAGATACGTATTTAGTCTTTGTACTGTCACTTAATCTTTTTTTGTTATTTGAATTATCTATCCCCATATGATAACCATATAACTATCTATATGGGTTATTTGAATAAGAGCAACCGATTATATCAAGTAAATTCCATTATTCCTAATGATAATTTGTCAAACAAAGGTATGTTGGAGCCTCGAGTTCATGCAAAACTTCATCTACCAAATCTTAATCCTCTCAAGCAAAATTAAGATATTATAAAGAAGTTAATATTCACAACCACTAATCAATAATTAAGAACGAAAAGAAGTTTGATATCTTACTACCAAAATATCATGCCACACACAAAAATCTTATGAACATTATAACTACATTGGATTTCACAATCTTAGTAGAGAATTTAGCTACTTATATTGTAGAGTAAACAATCTATATATAATATAAAGAAGAAACATAGACAAGGTGATGTGGCACCTCTCTATGGCCTTCATTTATATTTATATTTTTTCTCCTTTTTTTGAGAATTTTTTCTTAATTCTTTTCATTAAATATTTTTTTTATTAAATAAAAATTCAATCATATTTACTATTCTAATTATACCTAATGAATTACAAAAAAACCACCATCTATTCATATTCTCTACTCAAATAGCATGACTATTCAACTCCTTTCTAACTATTCTTATGGATTATCAAATCTATAAATAACAATCATCCATGGAGATGTTGAATATTCATTTTTGCATTTTCTCATTATAAGTGTAGTTTTTTTTCTCTTTTTTTATTTTTTTTATTCTTCATCTTTTTCATAAGAAATTATAGAAACGATAGTGACATGATATGTGCTTTACTTTGATGAATATCAATGATATATTCTTCAAAGATTCATTACAAAGAGATGTTCGCATTAGTTTAGTACAAGTTCATCGAAATGAAGAAGGAAGCTTCATTATGTTGAAAGATTCATCGATAATCATAGAAGTATAAAGTCTGAATGTTTTCAATATTTTAAAGATTCATTAATGTTTTATTTTGATTTCAATATTTTAAATTTTTGACATGGTTGAAAGCTATATTATTTATGGTACATTTCTCATAGCTATTGGATATTATTGTGTTTAAAAATCTATATATATATAATATAAGCTAAATGTTAGAAAATTCAAGTTGCACCTCTCTTTGGCCAAGGATTCTATTTATTCCGTTCCTCAAAATTTTGACAATTTTTTCAATTAATGTATTATTTTCATTTCAATATTCTAAAATTTTGCCATGGTTGAAAGGTATATTATCTATAGTAAAAAATAATAATATTATCTATAGTACATTTCTCATTGGTATTAGATATTGTTGTGCTTAAAAATCTATATATAATATAAGCTAGAAGTTAGAAAAGTGAAGTTGCACCTCTCTTTGGCCAAGGCCCAAGGATTCTATTTATCTTTTTCCTCAATTTTTTTTTTGACAATTTTTCATATTTTTCTACTTACTTATTATTGTACAAAAAATAAATATATCAATTACTACTCATCTATTTACTGTTATACTTAAAAGTCTCAAAAATTATTTACACTCATTATTATTCTTTATTACAAATAATTAAATGTCTCAATATTTACTTCTTCAATCTTTCAAGATATTTGTCTTTTTTTTTATTGTATTTTTTTCCTCTTCCAATTTTGTTAAACACAATGGAGTAATACAAAAAAGAAGAAGTTGGTTTGCTTTCTTTCCTAATAAAACTTAGACACCCAACAAATGTTAGATAGTTCATGAGTTTTTTCTTTTGGTCTTCATTATTTTCTTTTTCCTTCTTTTATTTATATTAATTTTTTTATCTCCATAACTTATACTTATTGAACTTTTACTTTAATTAATATTATTAACTCATTTTCTTTAAATTTTCATATTCATAACCCCCAATTATTTAATTTCAAAATTTAAGATACCTTATGATGTTACTTTAATTTTGTCAATATAAATTCATATTTTTGGTTTCATAAGATTCCTACTCAAGATTATTATTTTTATTTCATATTTGAAATAGTGATATTTTATATTATTATTGTAATATCAGACTTATACTTTAGTTTGACTCCATAAAAAGTCTCTTGGATGTGGATAGAAGGGGAGCCGGATAAAAACTCAAAAATATGTGCATTGATTATGTAACTTTTTTTCATCTTTGTTTTTGTGATTACGAACTTAACAAAAATGTGTTATCTCTATAAATTTTTTTAATTTAGGTTCTTATAATTTTTTTAATCGTAGTAAACTACATTTTCACTTAGGCTCAAATTAGTTATTTGTAACTCTGCCAGAAATAGCTAACTTCGCTAAGAGACGTTCAAATTTTACGACTCATGGCTCAAAAAAAATGTATATAAAATATTGAAATACATTGCTCTTAGGTGTTTCTTATGGTGAGGAACCATTTACATTTTCTTTAAATTTGTTCATTTCTTCTACTTTAAAAGAATTACCAAAAGAATAATATAAGATATACACGAAAATTAGCAATAGAGGTTTATTTAGATGATGATGATGAAAAATAAGAGAAAAATATTTATTTAGACGATGATGAAAAATAAGAGAAAAATCAAGGAAAATGAAAGGATTAAGTATCAAAGAAGAAATTCAATTGAAATACTTATCTCTTTTTCCTCCTATTTTTAGTTTCATCATTTTTTTTTCAAATAAAAAGAAGATTCATCAGATAAATTTAACATTTAATAAAAACAAGAAAAAAAAATCAAGTCCTTAAATATGTTTATTCGAATTATATGTATTAACATCATAATATATGATTTTTTTCTTAATAAGTTCGCCTTTTAATTTTGAAAAATATTTGATAATAAAAATGTAATTTACTTAAGCTCTAATTCTAAAAAAATATTTGTATTGTGATTTTATCATTTTCTTATTTCTATAGTTGGTTTTTTATTTCTTGTATCATAATTAATTTCTAAAATAAATTTACATATATTTTATATAACTGCGCGAAGCGCGGCTAAATTCTCTCTAGAATATAACTTAAAGACAACTTATAAACTTACCTTGAATATTAAAACCGAAAGAAATGATGGTGGTCTTCATTCAACAAGCTAGAGAGAAAAAACCTTGAAACTTGTCCAAAAATCTCTAAACTAATGTGTAAAAACTAAATACTAAAATCTAAAACTAAATTGTTGACTCATTACAGAAGAAATTTATGATTGTATTTTGCCTCGTGACTTGACCATCTCTAGTCTTATTGATATACCCTCTGAATATTTTTATGATCTGATCTGTAGTCTATTATTTCATCTATGATCATAGATCACTCTTTTTCTTGTAATTGTTTTAATTTTTTTTCTCCCTTTGTCTATTTGGATATCGAAAACCTATAAAATAATATTGAGCACTAAAACACATAAAAATAAGTGTAACAACATGACGTAGTCGATTTCATCTCTAGTTTATTGATATACCCATCTTTTATTTCTGATGTAGTCGATTTTTATTTGAATAATATTGAGAAGACGCTTT
This sequence comes from Solanum acaule, assembly GCA_036250505.1. Classification (NCBI taxonomy): domain Eukaryota; kingdom Viridiplantae; phylum Streptophyta; class Magnoliopsida; order Solanales; family Solanaceae; genus Solanum; species Solanum acaule. The sequence continues at coordinate 3,035 of JAJOOR010018380.1, read as the reverse complement.
TTTGAGGGAAAAAAAAGTCAATGGTGATATCTTATTCAAAATACTTAATTTTGTGTCATGTGATAAATGACGTGTCACGCTAAGTCAAGTGAAAGAACCAATTAAATTATGCCACATGTCAAAATGCCGTAGGCCTAGTCAAATAAAAGGCAAATGAAATTATGTCACGTGTACAAGTGACATATTTTGATTGATCAAATATGCTCATGCTATTTTAATCTGATTCATCGAAAAGATTTGTTCTCATCACAATTTTTTTCATCCTACAACTATATTTAGGGATCTCATAATTCAGAAAAATTAAAGACCAGAAATCCAACAAGAAGCCAAAGAGAGCCGGTGGATCGAATCTCGCAAATTTCTCTCCAAGCTACAAACATTACAGCATGAGGTTATACACATTTGAGGTACCATTACTCCTGCCACATGTATATTCATTTTATTCAGAGATGAAATAATCAAACATCTTGGATACAATGAATTAAATTTCTTAAGTACGCACAATGAATTCTCTCGCCTTAGATAATTTTTTAAAAATGAGTATATTTTTTTTATATTTGCAGCCTATTTCAATTTTTTAATTTATTGGTTGGAACACAGATATACTAACAGTTCTAGCCTCTAGGTTAGGGGTGGGCATGTTATGATACAAGACGATATAGAAATATGAGTTCGATAATTTTAATTTAAAGCTATTATATCATCTTCATATCAAATTAATGCAGTATGATTCAATATGTTTAAGTTTGATTTCAGTATTTTACGATATGGTAAATCAGAAATTATAACTTGTTCGATTTCGACTTACATATAATCATATAATAGATAATTATGACTTCAATTTTTTACGAAACCTCTCAATTATATCATACTACTTAAACATGTAGAAATATGTAAGAGAAAGCACAAGCAATTCTCTTCGTTAACTAATTACACAAAAAAACATTTCAATTACGATAGAGTAATCAAAGTTGCAACATCTAAATAATTTTAGTACTAATATAAGATATAAATTTATTAGTATCATAATAATTAAATAATACATATAATTTTATACACTTCGATATGATATTCAATATTTCAATGTTATTTTTATAAATATCAAATATATATTGAATACCAAGAAAAATTAAAATACATCTCAAATAATTTGATTTCGATATCTATCGTAACATATCCATCCCTCACTGCTCTGGGTGATAAAAAATTGTGGAATTATTGTGTCTATTTCTGGTTCTAAAGACAAAGATTAGGAATATCCTGGTCTGACTTTTTTTGTAGAATTATTTTTTGCCTTTTCTTTTTCCATCCATTGCTTAACTGTTCCGTTTATCCAGTCCAACAGATCATCTAAATACCCTATATAATTATTGTATAAAATGTTTTTCTTATTTCACTTTGAGAATTAATAATAATATTGATTTAGTTGGTAACACGTAGTATTGAAAGTCATGTTAAGGCTTTTTTTTTTTTTTTTTTATCTTGCAGAATATAAATCACAAATACTTATACTGATCATGAATATTTTTTTGTAATTGTTAATATTTTGTGTAAGTCATAACCATACAAACAAATTGAAATGTCCGGTATTATCCTAACGTTTCGCGCTACAATTAAACTGACGCCTTTCTATTGTTTCACTTTCACCTTCCTCCATGAAAGGTCACTTTCAAATATACACCTCTACCACATTTTCAATAGTTTACATTCTTTTAAGGAAATGGGAACCTATGATTATTTTATATGAATTTCTGGTCATTAGAAAACCTTTGCATTTTGACAAAAACAGGAGATTCTGCAAATGGAAGGAGAAATGGATGATTTCAGTGTTGAATGTTCGGATGAATTGCAAGAAATTGACTGGGATTACGAGTATGACGCCGCGTTTTACTATGATTTCTCTACCGCGGAGTCGCCTTTTCAGGCTGCACAATCCCAACGTTGGTTTGAAACTGCGGGCAACTATTCGCCTTCTCGTAAGACATACATAAATGATTATTTTGCGTGTAAGTTATCTAAATAATATTCTTGTATTTCATTCACGGCATAATGAGAAAAAAGAAAAAGAATGTATAGTTTGATTATCATCATGCTATTTTTCTATCAGGTTTTAATTTGAAAAAAAGAAGAAGAAGAAAATGTGTATGAGTTGTTCAATACTTTGTGGTTAATTAAGTTGAAGAAAGGCCAATTTATTATGATCTTGTGTTATGCAAAATCAAAAGTTACTGGATGAGAATGCTCATATTGGACATTTCAGGGTTATAGTGAAATTTTCTTAATATGATGTTTTCGAAAATGACCTTCTAAGGAAACAGAGTAAGTTACATTTCTGATGAATTGTGTTAATCGTCTCATCTAACAGCTTATTGTTAAATTTTTGTGAACACTACTACATCAAAAGCTTAAATTATTAAAGGGAAAACTCTTATTTAAATTCACTACATATTGGAAACAACCTCTCTACCCCATAAAGGTAGCCGGTAGGGTAAGACCAATGTACATCCTACTCTTAATTCCCAGACCCTACTTGTTGGATTGCAGTGGGTATGTTATTGTTGTTGCTTCCCTTATACCTGCCAAATCTTAAAGATTATATTAGAGAGGGAATACTTGTGTTTTTTTTCCTAAAGCAATGAGTGTATTTTATTGTTTAACTTATTGCTGTTTCAGTATTCGTGCAATTTTGATTCGGTCTTGCTCTTCCCTTTAACTGTTTTTTATATTGATCCGCTAAGGAGAGTATTTGTTTGGTGGTACTGGTTTATAACTGTCCTCACTTTTTCTCCTCTGTTGCTTTTGGAACTTCTTAGCTCTCGTTGCAAAGTTAAATCTGGTGAAGGAGACCGCAGCAGCAGAATGTTCACTTGGTCCCTCCAGGTTACGAGAAGAACAAACCGCAAAATCAAGCAGCAGCAACTCCTCAAATATTCACATCGGTTCTGCTGTTTCATCCTATAAATCGAAAATTGAAGGTTAGGTTACTAGGCACTAGCAACACTTTTTGGGAATGACTCTCTAGTTATATGTTTGCT
>JAJOOR010018379.1:0-27051 GCA_036250505.1 Solanum acaule | reverse complement strand
CTAACACAACAATATAACCTCAAAAGAAATGATTTGTGAAAAGACCAAAATGCCCTTAAATTTCCGGACGGACTCCCTGCCAACTGCCCCAACTTTCAAAGGGCATAACTCGCTCATACGAACTCGGAATCGAGTAAACTCGGTGGCGTTGGAAAGATCGTTCCACAAGTTTCACAACCATAACTCGCTCATAGGAGTTACGACTACTCAAAGTTGGCCAAAAACTCACTGATTTCCACACTTAGCCAAATTTTCCAGATTCTGAATTATTCCAAAAATGACTACTTCCAATTTCAAGCTTCTTCAAAGCCACTTCAAATTATCGGATGTTACACCAGTGCATTCAGTTCTTCAGGCCATTATTACTTTACAAGCTAATATAGTAAGCAATTTCATGTAGATAGGGCTCTAAGATGTTGCATCAGCAAACAATGCAATCAACCTAATGATGCTTCTTCTGAATCGACGTGCCACCTGATTGACCTAGCTACAAGTATCAAATAAAGTTGGCTCTATTGAAGATCCTCCTGAGAGCACATCATTGTTATCCAATTTGCCATAGTTTCACTAGGAAAAAGAAGTAATAGTTCAATCTCCTTGTTTTTCCATTGTTGAACACATTCTCTCCGGGTTTTTTTTTTATAACTTGAACATATTGTTATTTTTATAATTCATATTTTTTTTACGAAGACAAGAAAGTAAATGTATTGATTGTTCTTGTTTTATATGAATGCCGTTGTTTGAGTTTGGTAATTCTCTATTATTATTTTTGAATTGGTTTTCTGATTAAATATATGATCGAGGTGAATTCATGTTCAACATTAGTTTCCATAATAATTGCCAGTAAAATAGGTCTTGTTTAGCGGCAATTATTGTATTTTTACCGGTAATAACAAATGCCGCAAAATAAATGAAGCTTTATTGGCAATAATAAATGCCTCTAGAAGTAATTACTTTTAGCGGTAATAATATGGACATTTACCGGCAGTCTATATAAATGCCACTAAAGGCTTTAGCGACACTGGATGCAATGGCATTAACTTAAATGCCGCTAAAAGTTTTTGTGGCAATATATATTGCCGCTAAAAGTGATTTTTGTTGTAGTGTATAATCATGACATTAAACTATATAAAAAGGATTAAGTGTTACCTCTTGTGAATATTCATTCACAAAAAAAAAAAAAAGACCATGACTGGAACCACAAATTCAGAACCACGAAAATAAACCTCGAGCTCAACTTTTATTGTGTTTTTTTTGTTGTTGTTTTAGAAAAAAGAATGAAAAGTTTTCTTTTTTTTTCCGTCTCTGTGCGTGTGCTTTTTAGAAAGAAAAATGTTTTTCCGTGTATTTTGTAGTGTAGCTGATTTTTTTTTCTTGGTTTTGTGCGTCTGTGTAGTGTTTTGTTTTTTGTATGTATGTGAGTGTGTTGTTTTTTTTTTCCTTCCTTTTTGATGCCTGACTGTCGTCATGTAGGTATGTGTGTGTATTATTTTATAGGGCTATGTAGTTGTATTGTTGTTGAGAGGAGAGAGGAGTGGGGTGTGTGGGGTAGTGGAGTGGAATTGGGGTAGTGGGGTTAATTTTAGGTTTTTATTTTTTATTTTTTTATAATATAATATAAGAATATTATTTAAATACTTTTAAACTAATAAAATTGAGTATCTAATAATAAATTATAAATAAGTAATACTAGCTTATTTATTAAACTAATTTAAAGGAAAATATATATTTTTTTGTAACTTTTCTTTTCTTTTTTAAACAATTGAAAATAAAACTTACTTAAAAGAGTGATCCTTTTGTTGTTTTCAAATATTTTAAAATAAACTTAATAAAATAAGATAAAAGTAAAAAATATTTAATTTAGATTTTTAAAATATTTAAACTCTAAAGATGGTGTAAAATTTTAGGTTCGATCAAAAATTAAGTGTCTACAGAGACGTTATTTTATTTTCTCCTAGGATAAACATTTCCTAGTCTGAGATGTTATATTTTATTTTCTCCTAGGATAAACATTTCCTAGTCTGAGATGTTATATTTTATTTTCTCCTAGGATAAACACTTACTAGTCTGTTTATTTTTATAAAAAATTCACATTTGCTAATAACTCACAAAAAATTTCCAGTGAAAAGTGGGGCAAATTTTTTTGTTTATTTCTTTTGTTTGTGATGGTTTTCAGGTTTCTTCAAGCGAAACATGAAATTGAAATTCAAGAACAAAGTTTCAACTCTTTTCAGAATGATCAATCCCCATGATAGCTAGAATCAGCTTCTTAATTGCATGTAGCAACCTAATCTCCTGACACCTGCTTCTAGCCTGATCAACAAAACATAAAGTCATTCAAGAACATTTTCAATTTGTCATTTTGAAGAGTATCAAAAGCTCACTCGAAGTGGAAATTTAAGCCTCAATTCAAGATCAAGATACTCATCTAAAAAAATCAAGGTGATATTTGAAAGTCAAGACTCAAGTGAAGACTCAAGAGAAGCTGCATAGATAGGAGCTTGTACTTTTATTTTTCTTTTGACTATTAGCTTTCATTTTTTCTATGTAAGGATACGAGTCGCGACCTGGAGCCTCGGTGGAACCTCACTTAACTTCCAATTCATCACCTCATTTTCTAGAACTACATGTGACCTGATTCCCTTATAACTCGAGATATGTAGGATGTCCAAAACCAAGACTCGGTCGCACATATTTATTTAACAAATACAAGTCTGGTCAAAACTTGTCACGTATCTACTTCTTTGTCTGAAAACTCTTCGAGTTTTCAATCAAAGAAGGGCAAACTCTAGACACATAATTATTGACCGAACATAAAATTTTATACCATTTTTAGAGCTTAAATATTTTTATAAATCTAAACTAAATATTTTGATTTTTATTTTACTTTATTAGGTTTATTGTAAAAGATTTGAAAACAACAAAAATAGAATCACATTTTTTGGTAAGTTTTATTTTTAATTTACTTAAAAAGAAATAAAAGCTTTCGAAAATATTTGTTTTCTTTTAATTTTAGCTTTAACAAATAAACTAGTGTTTCTTAATTATATGTTTTAATTAGTGACTTCATGTATCAGGACACTACTTCCAATTCAAGTGTCAACGATCGTGTGTAGTAATATAACCCAACAGAATGGGTTGGGGTCGAGTCCCAAGGGAGCGGTTAGTAATCAAGAATTAAATAGAAAAGTAAAACTTAGTTCTAATCAATCATAGCTATAAACATTAACGAAAACAAACATATTAAATCAAAAAGTGACACAAATATCAATTATCAATGGGGGGTTTGTATTCAACTAATAAACCAAAAATAGGAAAAATATAAAGATGCGAGATAGGGAGACGGAATTCTTGGGATGTGATAGGAATATGGGATAAAATAAACAACCGGGTAAATGCTATTGATAGTAAATTGCTGAACATTTGTAACTAGGCTAGACTTTAGTGGGGTAAATTTTCTCTCGAACAACTTAACCTGAATTAACTCGATTTCTCTTGAACACCGAGTTGCAGCAATTAAGCACAATCTTCTCCTTAGTCCATTCACACTCTCGAGCTGAATCTGTGGGAGAAGGTTTAGGGTTCACTCTCTCAAGCTGAACCCACAACGACCCAATAACTACAGGCTATCGATTTAGTAGTTTTAGTTTTAAAACCTCTCTCTCGAGCAAGCCAAAAACACTAAGATGAAATCGTATTTGCAAATACAATCTCATTAAGTTCAAACACAACTACTACACGAATTCACATTTAAACAGCAAATAGACTAACAACGAGCAATACCCAACAGTAAATTTAACCCATATTCACATAATCACACCCCAAGAATTAGGGTTTTAGCTAGACATGAAAAAGAGATAGAAATCGATACCAAAAGGTATTTCCATCAAATGGGTACGATAGAAAATGTCTTTAAACACGTCTAGGATGAAGATTCTTCAAGACCCACTTCCAATTTCTTGGAATTGTAAACCTTCAAATCTTCAAAGCTCAAGAACAATGTCTCCAAAAAACTCCAAGAATTGAAAAATGTCTAGAAATTCAATAATAATTCGATACTAAGCTACAGATTTAAATGGGTATTTATAGTTTTCAAAAATTTGTGTTGCGAAGGACCACTCGATGTAGTTAGTCGGGATCGCCGATACACTCGGCGATCCGCCCTTTGGTTTGGTTTATCGCCTTTCAACTTTTGCTTTCAGCCTCTTCACGTTTTGAATCATTGGGTGATATGGTGCTGCTTCGCAGAACTGTTCGGCGACGCGTCGACTGCTCCCTTTCATCGCCAACTTGATCTTTTCCTTTAGGGCTCAGCATACTAGAACATTAGGCGAGATTAAGGCCATTCGGCGGCTCGCCCAATGGCTTCGGCGATCCTCAGGCCTTCTTTTCTTCGTTCTTTGAGTTTCCTTGTTCCTTTTTGCCCCATAGTGTCCATGTTTTGTCTCTAACTCCAAATACCTGAAACTCAAGGATTTACATCAGTTATTGAGACAAAATATGCATTTGAGGACATTAAATCTATCAAAATAAAACCCTAAAAGAGTCCAAATCGTGGACTCATCAACACCCTCAACTTAAACTTTTGTTTGTCCTCAAGTAAAACTCAAGTTTAGCAGTTCAAAAAGGATGTCTCAAATAGTGCTACACAAGACTCAACCATGAATGCACACAAAAAGTCTCAACTTACTCATGCAAGGATCACTTGTGCACTCAAAGTTTCAAGTTGTGACTCACCATTATCAAAGAATCTCAAGCTCATTATACTTGTTGCAAATGCAAGTTCGAGCTCAACAAAGGTGATAAAATGCCATCACATAAAGAATGATTTCATGTTCACACACAATGGTTCAACAATTTAAAGTTCCGGAATCAAGATCAACATTCACACTCACAAAGATAAACACAATGCATGATTTCACCCATAGGTTTGCCCTTATTTTCCAATCGACTTTTGATTCAGCTCATTCAAGATCAAAAAGGTCTTTTTCAAGGCTTGTAACGGGGATGAGTGTAATGGTATGGTCATTTAGGCTTATAGGCTGAAATTCTCATGAAATGTGATGTGAACAACACCTTCTTTCCTTCTCTTTAACAATTTCATTCAAGCTTAAAAGTCATCTCTTATTCATCTTCCATGAGTCATTGGAAACCCCATTTTCTTTGTATTTCCACAACTTTATTTCACCACTTTTTCTTTCTTTCTTTTTTCAATCTTTCTTCTCTTTTATTTATATGGAGATGTTCCATTTTTCTCAAAACATGGGCACAAGGGACTTATTTGCATTTACTTGATTTGGCTTCTCTTTTCACCACACCCCCAACTTAGGCTTTTGGCCTAAGTTGGCTATTCCGACAAATCACAGATCATGAGAATTATGGGTAATGGATCAATAAAAGGTAGCAATGTTATCAAGTTTCTTCCAAGAAAGGGTTAGGGTTCAAAGGGTGCTCAAAAGAGGTTCACACACTCACAAGGTAGGCCACAAAAGAGGTATATTTCAAATTGGTTCACACTTTTTAAAGTTGCCTAAGATCATCTCAAGAAATTGCATCACTTAGTCAATCGGACCAACGGGGCAAATTCTAGGTGTCATCACACATGGTTCACGGTAAGCTCATCACACAAGGCATTGACACCAAAGTCAAACAAGACTCCACACTTTCGCTAGTGTGCAATGTTCATCACAAGAGACTCGATTCAATAATTGGCGAGTCACAACGAGATGCAAAGAGTTCACATATTGTCTATGCCACTTCAATTGGCCTTGTCGTAGCCGCGCATTCATTTATGTTCGATTATGAGCATTATTCAAGTCATAGGTATTGATCAAAACCGATACTCAAATTTGCAAGAGAACAACCACAATCAACATATACAAGAGGTGGCAAATTTTTTTCGAAAAGGTCAAAAGTCATTTACAATTAAAAGCAAAGAGCCACAAGCTCAAACATCCACAAAAAGCAGTGTCCACACAATTATAGATTTCAACCCAAATATATAAACAAAATGGAGTCACAAAAGAAGGGCCTCACCCCACCACAAATAAAAACATTTGTCCTCAAATACGAATAAAAACATCCACAAGTCAAAATAAAGTAAGGCATGGATAGAGGTAAAGAGAGGTTCATGTCTACACAGTCGCTCCATCTGTTTGGGCATCAGTGCTCGATGCATCACTCTGAGTCTGAGCATCAGTGCTCGGGGTCACCTCAGGAGGAACGGTAGTGCCAGATCCACTAGGAGTTGTCACTTGCGAGTCCTCCAGAAAGAAATGTACAGCTGCACAGAATCCCCAAGCCCATGAAGGAACATTAGGATCTCTGATAGTGGTCTTCCTATCAGAAGTGGACCTCTTGCCCTTGCCTTTTCCACCAGTTGTGGGAAGTTTCGTAGCTTTGCCTCTGGATATAGCTGCATCCTCATTTATTATAATCCCCTTAATCTTCTCTTGGGCTGGTATTATTCTTTCAGCTGCTATTGATCTAGTCATGTCTGCAAAACCTCGAGGAGAAGTTAGGAAATATTCAAACAATCGCACAGAAAATTAAGCGCAGACAGACTCGCTGAAACAGTTGGCGGGTCGCCGAATTGCTTTGGTGAACTGGGTTACCCCGCTGAAAGGTACAGTGAAAGAAAGATTCAGGGCACAAACAAAAGGGGATCATGAAATCTTTCGGCAAGTCACCAATTGCCTTCGGCGATCTCAGGCTTCTCGCCGAAGGCTACAGAGACCAACATCAATCAAAACATGCAATTAAAAGCGAGATGGGGATATTAGGCGAACCGCCGAGTGGTTCGGCGAGCTCAACCCAGCTCGCTAAACGACCCAACGTTTCTATTTTCAACCCAACTTCTCGAATTCAACCCCGCAACCCTCGAAAACAAATTCAACGGATGCTCTAGTTAAATTAAGCTCAGACCCATAGCACCCATCACACTGGGTTACTCAAACTTCTCCCGGTTTTGCCAAATTTGGCCATTTGATGACTTTTTCCCTTAAGAATGAGGACACCCACTCTAGTATTGTGCAATTTACGTCATTTAGCACAAATACGGGCTACTCAGACTTCACCCAACCACATTAAACTACACGCAAGCATAACCCCACGAAATTTAAGCAATTTCAACGCAATAAAAATGGGAAATCGACACTATAAGCATTACAAACATGATTAATAATTCAATCAGTCATTTAAACAATCTAATCCAATCAGAGAGGCCCAACACACATCACTAAGATAAGATCATTGCAAATGAGTACAAATTCAATAAAATAAACTCGGGGTTTGGAAAACCATCCTTTTATGTCGATTAAAGTACTTTGAAATGCTAGGCAGCAATGTAATCCAAAGTCTAAGCACCAATCAACAACAAAATACTTATGGAATGCAAAAATATTGAAAATACTAACTAGGTGTGATTTTTCGAAGTTTGAAAGCGAGGGAAAGTGAAGATTTTGAAACTTTGAAACAATTGACCTTTAAAACCGTCCAGTTCTCGCCCATTCGATGACGTTAGTCACGCTCGCCGATCCACTTGGCGACACACCGAGTGTTCACTTACCTCACCGAGTTTTACAGGCCCTCCAGTTTATGTGGAGGTCCAAACGGCGATCTACGTCGGGATCACCGACCTAGTCAGCGATTCACCCACAATTTCCTAGGCTCGCCGAGTTTTACAGACTCCATTTTGAAGATGTTTTGAGTCAAACATCGGCTTAGGTTGGACGCACCGACCTATTTGGCGATTCGCCAACTAGACCTTTTAGCTCGCCAACCTGCAATTTTCAAACACTCTCCACACTTTAACCTGCACAATCAACACACCAATATTTCTAAAACAAAAATAAAGCAATAAAAGGTTTTGGGTTGCCTCCCAAACAACACCTTAGTTAACATCCTGGCACGACGCAAGTCACCATTCAAACGTCATTCTCAGGGTTAGCCATAGTATCACTAGGTAACCCCTCTTTATGTTGTGAGTAGAGACATGACAACATTTGGCCTATTTGGGCATCTTGTAGCTGAATAATCATGGAATGGGAGGTCGTCATCTGATTCAGCATTTTGACATTCTTTTTTATCTCATTCAACACTCTATCTTATTCCTCGATTTTATGTAGAATGACTGAGAGGACCTCTCCATTTTGTCCACCCTCATTCTGCTTCATCTTTTTACACTTGCGCGGGGGAAGGTACTTGCTCTTCTTTTTCAACCTTGCTTCCAACTTCATTACCTTCTTGGACAGATCATCCAGCTGAATCAAGAATGCAGCCCATTCTTGGTCCTTTTTCTGCTTCCTTGTTGGCTTTAACCATCCATCAAGGAGTTGGGCTACTAGTCTATATGGTTGCCATATCAAACAACCTGCAAAAAGTTGATCAACAGCACTTCTATTTCCAGGACCAAGGCCTCTATAGAAGCATTCTAGCAGCAATTTGTATGGCATTCCATGATTCGGGTACTGCTGTAGCAATACCTTAAATCTCGGCCACATATCATGGATAGTCTCACTTCCAATTTCTTGGAATTGTAAATCTTCAAAGCTCAAGAACAATGTCTCCAAAAGAAACTCTATGAACTGAAATGTCTAGAAGTTCAATAATAATTCCCTACTAAGCTACAAATGTAAATGGGTATTTATAGTTTTCGAAAATGTATGCTGCAAAGGACCACTCGGCGCAGTTAATCGGGATCGCCGATACCCTCGGCGATCCACCCTTTGGTCTGGTTCATCACCTTTCAACTTTTGCCTTCAGCCTCTTCGCGTTTTGAATCATTGGGTGATATGGTGCTGCTTCGTGGAACTATTCGGCGACGCGCCGACTGCTCCCTTTCATCGCCAACTTGATCTTTTCCTTCAGGGCATAGGCAAGATTAAGGCCGTTCGGCGGCTCGCTCAATGGCTTCGGCGATCCTCAGGCCTTCTTTTCTTCGTTCTTTCAGCTGCCTTATTCCTTTTTACTCCATAGTGTCCATGCTTTGTCTCTAACTCCAAATACCTGAAACTCAAGGATTTACACAAGTTATTGAGACAAAATATGCATTTGAGGACACTAAATCTATCAAAATAAAGCCCTAAAAAAGTTCAAATCGTGGACTCATCAATTAGCTATTTAACTTTTCTTATATTTATATTAATTTAAAATAATTAGTTAATATTTTATATCTATATATACCTACACATTACCCCCACTACCCCACTTTCCATGTCCCAGAACTCCATTCACCACCCCTATACTACCCAACTCCCTCACATCACCACTACAAAAATGCACACATTTAATACACACACAACACAGCAACACACACTGACTACTCCAAAAAATAGACGCCAAGGAGATTGAAAAAAACATTCCTTTCTCTCCAAAGACACACACGCTAGAGACAAAGAAAAAAAAAGAGACATCAACATAAATGGACAGCATCCCAAAAGGAACAATAATACGATCAAAAAATACTAAAGAAACAACATCCAAACATTTTAATTTCCTTCCAATTACTAAAACACATGGTAACAAAAATACAACACACATCCACACCAAAAAAATGATTTGTGAGTGTATTAATCGAGCTTCGGTCAAGATTTTGCGGTTCTTATTTCTTCATTTAAGGTTCAAATTTACCTTATCTCTTTAATTTATTTATGGAATTTGACGTAATTATGCGATAAGTTTTTTTTTATAATTCTGTTTCATTCATTATTCGATTGAAATGAATATTGACCGTTTGTGTTATATGTATGTTATTTCTTAGTGCAAATCTCTAAAAAAATGAATAAATCATATTATTATGTAAGATTTTTTTTTTGTTGTTGTTATTCAATTCTGTTATGCCTAAGCTAATGTTTTTATGCTATTATTGTAGCTTAATGTGGTTGTCAATTGTCTATTTAAATTTACGTATTTTTCAATAACTGAGTCATTACCCAATAAACAAACAAATGGGTTATGTTATTAAACTTGAATTTCACTTTGGGTTGGTTGATAATACTATTTCGAAATAACAAAAAAATGATAAATTTTGATTGAACTATTGTAGTTCAGCACCACTTGATTCACACTTAAAAATTGACAAATGGATTTTGGTATGCAAATAAATATAGACATGTTTAAAAAATGATTTCAATTTAGAATGTGGGTACACATATTTTTTGAGACAGTAAAATAATTCAAGGATGCGGTGACACACCTTGACATAATTATTTTTAATAATTAACTTTAATTAAATTTAAACTAAAATTTGAATACAGAGAAAATTAGGCAATACACTCGAGAGAGGAAAGCAGTTATGCATCTATGTTATTGTACGTCAAGACCAAGAATGTGGTTACGCATATAGGATGAGAGCAAATGAAATTCAGCAATAAAAAAACGCAAGCAAATCATGGCATGTAAACACAATTTATCCAAAAACAATTTAAAGTAAGTATAACTCAATAAGAGCGACCGTGCTAGAACCACGAGATTTGAGGGGTGCCTAATACCTTCCCCTCGGTCAACAGAATTCCTTACTTGAATTTCTAGTATGCAGACCATAATAAAGAGTCATTTCTTTTTTATTAGGGATTACAAAGAAAAGGTGACTTGGAACACCATAACTCAATTCCAAGTGGCGACTCATAAAAATAAATAAAATAATTTATATTCAATACCGTCACTTAAATTGGAAAAATACTATTCCGCCGTCCAAAAAGGGGTGTGAGATCTCTGGTAACTACGTTGGGATTAACCAGAATTCGAGCTTTATTATATTGACTATTACTTGATTTTATTATTATTATTATTATTTTGGATATATTGTATATGGTGGCCTAATGTGATACTTGCTGCTCATTTATCACTTTTATATTGTTGAATTGTAATAAATTATCTCTTTTTAGCACCACCTGCATCTCTAAAAATAGGGTAGGAGGGAATGCAGTTATACATCCCACTTTCTTTTAAGATAAAACTGAAGTGTCTTGACACCCAGTGAAGGATTTTAGTCACACATGTTAGGCGGGGTTGGACCAGCAATGAAGTCAGAATAGAGCTGCTACTAACAAGTTACCCCTCCCTGGCTCGAGTTGTCCACTCGGGTAAGCCAGTCTAAATACCTATCTCCTTTAGGTTTGAACCTAGTAAATTGGAGCATAGACATGCTTATCCTTAGTAGGCTCCACTTATTTGCATAATTTGCATTTACATAGTGGGACTCGACATAGAATTTGGTCTGTCTAATATAGCAGACCCTCTTTTTGACCAACATGTAGATTTTATGTGCTATTTATAATATTATTTGGAAGGTCTTTCAATATTGACCAATTTTATAGTGATTGGTGAATTTAAAAAGGTTGACATCTAATTTTTACTTAAAAAATAGAGAGAAAACACAAAAAATATTGTTTTAGAAGTTCTTAATTTCTTAAAAAATGAAAATTCCAAAAAATAATAATCATTTTAAAACAAAATCACAAGAAAAATAAAATAAATTTCATTTCAAAAGTTTTTTATACCATTTTAAACATAAAAAATTTATTGCATTTTCCAATGAATATCTAACCTTTCAAAAATAAATTAACTGTCTGATTTGAAAGAACTACACACACCTGATTCTCACCTCGGTGATATATGTAGGCAACCCTCTTAGGGTTTCTTAGGGTTTAGGGTTTCTTAATGTTTCATAAGGCTTGGGGTTTAGGGTTTAGCCCTAAGGTTTAGAGTTTAGTGTTTCTTAGTGTTTAGAGTCTATGGTTTCTTAGGGTTTAGGGTTTAGGGTTTCTTAGGGTATTGAGCTTAGGGTGTAGGGTTCAGGCCTTAAGATTTAAGATGTAGGGTTTAGGGATTCTTAGGATTTTTACGATTTTTTAGGGTTTAGGGGTTTTTAGGGACATTTATACTTTAGGGTTTAGGGCTTAGAGTTTTTTTTTCGAGTTTTTAGTTCTAAGTGTTTAGGGATTAGAGTTTCTTATGGCTTCTTAGCGTTTAGGGGTGAGGATTTTTTAGGGTTTAGGATTTCATAGAGTTTAGGGTTGAGGGTTTTTTTTAGAGTTTAGGGTTTTTTAGGGTTTAGTGTTCAGGGCTTTAGGTCTTAGGGTTTTTTAGATTTGGGGTTTTAAGGTTTTTATAGGATTTTTAGGGTTTAGGGTTTCTTAAAGTTTAGGATTTAGGGTTTAGGGCCTAGGGTTTTTTTAATCCTTTTTTAGGGTTTAGGGTTTAGGGTTTAGGGTATCTTTGGGTATAGGGTTTAGCGTTTAGGGTTTCTTAGGGTTTTGGGTTTTATATTTTTTTATTAAGGGTTTTTAGGGTTTAGGGTTTAGGGCTTAAGTTTTTCTAGAGCTTTTTAGGGTTTTGAAAGGTTTTTTTTTAGGATTTTTTATGGTTTTTTACGGTTTAGGATTTCTTAGGGTTTAGGGCTTAGTGTTTTAGATTTAGGGTTTTTTTAGGGTTTAGGGCATTGGACTTTTTTAGGGTTTTAAACATTTTTTTTTAGGGTTTTAGGGTTTTTTAGGTTTAGGTTTTTTTTTAGGTTTATAATTTTTAGGGCTTAGGGATTTTTGGGTTTAGGGCTTAGGGATTGTTAGGGTTCATAGGGGAATTAATCATAAAAGCATTGCAATTCATCAATTCATGCATAGAAGATCATAATTAACTCATTTAAATCAATAATCAAGAGAACCCATAATAATAGATGAAAACCTTAACTCAATTGGGGAATTCTACCTTTTGAAATAGAGAGATTTAGGAACTTGATTAATTGAAGTTTCAAAGACTCTTCATCCAATTCTAAGCGTCAACGATCGTTACTTAGTATATAACCCAACTAAATGAGTTGGGGTCGAATCCCACAGGGAGCGGTACATGTTTGAGATTCAATAGCAAAGTATGAACATGGTCAAATCAACCATAGGAATAGAATTTATCGAATAAAAATATAATTCAAATCAGGGGATAACATGAATGTCAAATAAGGGGGTTTTAGTTTTAGACAAATGGGTAATTACAACTATTAGGAAATAGCTGAAAATTATTAAGTAAGCTAACCCATAGAGGAGGTAAACTTTCTCTCAAACAATTTATCCCGAATCAAATCGATTTTTCTCGAACATCAACAAGCAAACAAAATAAGACCAGCCTACACCTTAGTCCATTCACTCTCTCGAGCTGAATGTATGGAACTGGATTTAGGATTCACTCTCTCCAGCTGAACCCATGTCAACCCAATACCCACTGACCATCAATCAATAATCTTAGTTTTAAAACTTCTCTCTCGAGCAAGACCAAAACACAAGGGTAGAACTGTATTTGCAACTACAATTCTTAAATTAAACTACAATTAGTGATTGAACTCACTTCTAAACAACATTTAAACTAACAATTAGCAATACCCATAAACTAAATCAGCCCATAATCACATAATCACACCCCAAGAATTGGGGTTTTAGCTAGACATCATAAAAAGATAAAAATCGTTACCAAATTGAGTTTTCATCAACTGGGTAAGATTGATTTCGTTCTTACAATATTTCAATTTGAAGAATCTCAAAGACCAACTTCCAATTTCTCAAAAGTGAAACACTTCAATTCTCCAAAGCTTAGGAAAAACTAGAGAAAACTATCTCAATACTCAGAATTCGATATGAATAATAATAATAATTGTTAATTGATATTAAACTAAATGTTAAAAAATGTATTTATAGTCGCCAAAAATGTGCTGCGAATAGCTACTTGGCGAAGTAAGTCGGGCTCGCCGATCAACTCAGCGATCCGCCCTTTGGTCATTTCCATCACCCTTTTTGCCTTGGCCTTCAGCATCCTCAAGTTCTGTAACTTTGGGCAAACCAACACTTCATCGCGGAACCACTCGGCGATCCACCGACTGCTCCTTTCTCTCACCAACTTAGTTTTCTCATTCAAGACTTGGCACACTGGAACTTTAGGTGGTCAAATATCCATTCGGCAACTCGCCAAGTGAACTTGGCGATCACCAGGCTCTCTTTTCTTAATTCTTTCGGTTCACTTCGTTCCTTTTTGCAAATTAGTGTCCTTTCTTTGTTCCTCAATCCATATACATGGAAATCAAGGGTTTTACATCAGTTATTGGCACAAAACAACCATTTGAGGATACTAAATCATTGTAAATAAAGCCCTAAATGAGTCCAAATCTCGGACTCATCAGAACTCCATGGATGAAAGGAATCCATGGATGAAAACTATAATGCCTGGTGTCCAAAAGCTATTCTTCAATAGAGGAATTGTAACCTTAGCTTGAAACCCTAGGTTGAATCTTCTTCTTCTTCTTCAAGTTTCTAGAGAGAAAATATTTGGAGAGAAGTTGGTTTCTTTTTATGAAATTGGAAGAATGAAATAAATTAGGTGAATTTGGGGGTTAAAAGGTTTATATAGGGGTTCTACATATAGGCAAAATGATATAGTATATGAATTAATTAATTAGGAAAAGACCCAACTATCCCTGAAAAAAACTGACAGCAATGACCCACGACCCACCATCGACGGACCGTGGATGACCTACGATCTGTCATATATACTCGTGGTTCCTTGTCAGAGAATTTTGCATGGACCAAAGGCTCCTGGACCACAGACCATGGTCCCACCTATCGTTCATAGGTCCAACCGTGGTCCATGGCTAGACAATTCTTGAGGCACCCATCCACGACACCACCTATGGTCCGTGGCCCAAACCACTGGCCGTGGTTGGTCCTCGTGGATGGCACCTGGGAGTTCTGAAATCTGCTAAGCTGCCCTCCTTTGAATACGGGGTGTTATTGTTGCCTATAGACTTCATAAAATTAATTGATGAACATGCTTTAGCTATGCTTTTTGAGAACGAATTGCATATAGGCTCCATGAGATTGTGTTGAGCATGCTTTTCCCTTGGAGAAGGTAGTTCCTACTTGACTATGAGAAATATTGAAATTTCATGCATATTGGTTTGTTAGGTCTAGTTACTACTTTCCTTATGGTGCATTGAGTATGTTTAGCTTGGATTTGATGTTTCCTCCTTGGTTTTGTGCATTCTGATGAGATTGCATGCATGATGGGCTGCTAGTATTGAGTCTTTTCTTTCAAGAGGTGTCTAGAATGTCATTCGAGGATGAATGTTCCTAAGAGGGAGATAATATAACACCTCGGTATTTAGTAGCCTAAGCAAGGGTCCAAGTGAGTGGTTACAAACCTAGGATTTAGCCTTGGTGCCCACCTTGAAGGCCACATTGATCGTGAAGGGCACCACGAGCTGTGGTGGTGCCCGTAGGCCTTAGGCAATAGCCAACCAAACTGCCCTCACCTTCCACGGATACCATGATGTCTCGTGGTGGGGACCACAAATTGTGGTGACTCTCAAGATAGGCTAGGCAATAGTGATGAGTCCACAAATGGGACTCATTTAGGGCTTTATTTTAATAGAAATAGTGTCCTTCAATGCTTGTTTTATCTCAATATCTGATTAAAATGCTGAAGTTTCAGGTATTTTATGTTTTAGTGGAAGCATGGACACTTAGGCGCAAAACGGAGAAAATAAGGCTGAAAAGAACAAGAAATGGAATCCTTCGGATCGCCGAGTTCAACTTGGCGAGTCGCCGAAACGACATGAACCGCCCTTCGTCCCAATACGCGAAGCCTTGAAGGAAGTGGATCAAAAGGCAAGGAAATGAGCAGTCGGCCAGTCGCCGATCAGTTTCGCGAAGCAGTACTGTACCGCCCAATGATCCAGAATGCGAGGATGCTAAAGGCAAGACACTGAAGGTGATAAGCTGACCAAAAGGCAGATCGCCGAGTTCAACGGCGATCCTGACTAATGTCACCGAACAATCCTCCGCAGCACAATCTGTTAAAACTATAAATACTAGTTAGAATTGTAGTCTTGGTGTGGAACAATTATTATTATTATTTTCACTTTAGAACATACTTTAGCTAATATTTTTCCTCTCAAATTTGGAGAGGGTTTTGTGTAGACTTGAAGAAAGGAGTTCTTCTTCCCCAAGTTGGAAGCGGGTCTTCTCTATTCATTTTCCTTTGCTTAATTTAAGGTTTAATTTCTTATACCCAGTTGATTTCATTATCATGTTAGGTATAATTTCTTATTTCTTGATGTGTGGCTAAAAACCCCATTCTTGGGGTGTGATTTAGCAAATATAGGTTGATATTCTTGTTGGGTCTCGCTTGCTGATAGGTTAGACGTATTTTAATGGTGATTCCACCTAGTTGTTGTGGTTTAATCTAAAGGGTTTGTAGTTGCAAATACAAAGCCACCGATATGTTTTCGGCTTGCCCGAGAGGGAGGTCGCAAAACCAAAACCACTAGACCGATGGCCTAAGGAGTGGGTCGACATGAGGTTCAGCCCGAGAGGGTGAGTCCTAGTCTCATATCCTAACACTCAGCTCGAGAGAGTGATTGGGGTAAGGCGTAGGCTAGTCTTCATGCGGTAAATGGGTGTCCGAGAGGAACGCTTTTGAAAAGGGGTAAGTTGCCCGAGAGGGAACTTGTTTCCATTTAAAGCTTAGCCTAGTTACTATTATTTTGCAAATTTCCTATCAAAAGCATGTACCCAACAATTTATCTCAACTTATATTACGGTCACATCCCAAGAACCTTTCCCCATACTTGATTTTCTTGTTTATTTTGTTGTTTTAGTACTTGTTACAAAACCCCCTTTGATATTTGACACTTTTGTGTCGCCCCCTATAATTTACAATGTCTTTTATCGCAAATGTCTTTAGCTACGACTAGTTAGAATGTAAATTCCATTTTTCTATCAATTCTCAAAATTGCTCCCTTGGGATACGACCCCAACCCTTGGTTGGGTTACTATATGGTCGACGATCGTAAACACTCATACCGTAGGATAGTGTCGTTGGTCACGATAAGCATCAAAATGGCGCCGCTGCCGGGGAGTGGTGTTATTTGAGAATTTTTAGTTCACTAGAATTTTCATCTTATTAATCGCAGTTCACTAACTTTACTTTCAGTTTTGTTTTTCGTTGAGTTATCCACTTAGACGAACATGGCTGAGCAGAGTAGTGGCAAGTTGGTGGAATTGAGCCAAGAAGTCCAAAAGGACCTCACGCTGACCGCTCTGGCTTCTCAGCTAAATGAGCTAGCTACCAAACTGGTGGAAGTCCAATGCAACAACAAGGGGAGGTATATACCTCCTCATGAGCAGAGGAGGTCCAGAGATGGGAGAGAAAATTGTGTCGAGGACACACTTCAAATCATTCTCCAAAAGGTCACCGATCAGGATCGAGTATTGGAGGAAATGAAGGAAATGTTGAAGTGTTGAATCAAATGATTGGATCTCACTCTAGATCAATCTAGTTGATCAAGTCATTCCTGAGTTTTGCAGTGCCTTATCTTCACCCAAATGACATATTGGGGTCACCTAGTGACACTAGGGCTAGCCCCAATAACGAAAAGTGAAACCGAACTTGCGTCATGCCACGACGTAAAATAAGGCGCTTCTTGGGAGGCAACCCAAGATTTTACTGCTTTTTAATTATTTTGTTCGAATAAGGGTGTGCTAATTTTGTAGGGTAAAATGCGAAAGGTGTTGAGTAGTACAAGATGGCGAGCTAAGGACCCAATGGGCGAGTCGCTGAATCTATCCACGATTCTGACTTAATCCTCGTTGGGACCCCAAAATAAGGGATGTCCTGTAAAACTCGGTGAGGTAAGTAAGCTTTCGACGCATTGCCGATGCTATCGGCGACATGACTAACGTCGCCGAAAGGCTAGGAACTGGATGGTTAATATTTGGCCAAAGACTGCCAAATTTTTAAAACTATTCACTTTCCCTCTCTTTGATGCTTCACAAGTTCCCACAATAGTAGCATTTTACAGATTATTGCTTGTAATTAGTATTATAGTTGTTGATTGGTACTCGGAACTAGGATTTCTTTGCTGCCTAGCATTACAAAAAGTTATTTGATCGGCATACAAGGTTAGTCTCTAAAACCCCGATTTTATTTTTGAAAATTTTGCACTCTTTTGCAGTTATAGTATCAGGATGACGTGTGTTGGGCCTCTCTGATAGAAATAGGTTGCTATGATGTTGTTTTCAATTCGTAAACTTTGCCTAAAATGCTTAAATAATTGAATGCCTTAGTGTTTGCACTTTGAGTTAATTGATATCAATAGGGGTATTGCATGTTAGTTGTTAGGTTGATTAGGTGAAGTTTGAGTAGCCTATATGTGCGCTAAATGACAAAAATTGCTTGATGGACGATCGGGTCCAAAAAAGTGACGCAGTCCGTCGCTTTTGGCCATCATTTTTTGGCAGATTTTTAGTAGTAGATAATATTATGGGCTTCAAACAATTGGATGGTGAACCAATTCACGAGACGTCGTTACAGTTCCGAAAGTTGTTGCTCCAATGTCCAACTCATGGAATTCCTAACAACGTATTGTTACAACATTTCTACCGGAGTCTAGATTTAGTCAACAAGGTAGTGGCTAATCAACTTTTCCAAGGAGGAATTATGAAACAACCTTTTGAAATAGCATCTACTCTCCTTGATGGAATGACAAAGATCAACCGTGCTTGGTACACTAGGGAAGATCAAGTGTATCCTTTGACTTTTAGGATGACAAAGGAACAAATAGAAAAAGACCAAGAGTGGGATCAAAATATGGCCAAGATGATGCCCCAAATGGATCTATTGTCAAAGCATGTCATGGGTAGTCGTTCTAAAGCTATGAATGCGGTTGTAGTTAATGGAGTGAACCCTGATGATGTACACTTTGAGGCCTTGTACAATGAGGAAGTCCATTCTCTGGCAAATCAAGAAGGGGGTTTCCGTCTGAACTAAACTATCCAAGGTCGGTTGGGAACAAGGAGGTTTGAATAGAAAGCGTGATGAAGGTTGGATAAACCGTGATAGGGAATGGCATGACCGTGGGACTAACTGGAAGGAGCGGTATGGAGAGAAGGATCTCTATGTACCCCTGCATGAGCATCAAAAGACAAAAGAGCAAAGGGCTAATCCTGAAAATTTCCGCACAGAAGATATGCTTGCACGTATTCTCAATAAAGTGGAAGGGTTATACAAAGTGCTAAAAGAAATGAAAGACGACGTCTTATCTCTGAACCAGACATTTGTTTCTCACTCAGTGTCTATTAAGCAGCTGGAAACACAGATGGGCCAAATCTCATCCCATTTAAACCCAAAGCAAAAAAGGGGTCTACCGTAACACCCAGGAATCTAGTAGGCTAAGCTAGAGCTAAGTGTGTGGGGCAACAAGCCATGGAAGAGGGCAAGGGCCTATACCTTTAAAATTGTTTAAGGAAAACATTTCCATCCCAAACCAACTCGGTGAGGGGCAATGTGGTCGCCTAAGTCACTTGGGGATTCGCCAAGTGCAACCCCATCGCCTAGTGGTCGTCTAGGAAGCCCAAGATGCTGGAAAATTAAGCAAGCTAGGTCGGGGCTCGCCGTTCAGGTTGGTGCATTACCAAAGGGGCTCCCTCAATGCCAAATTAGTATGCTCCTGGGGGATGAGCTACAGGAAATTTTGGTGAGCCAAGGGTCCACTTGGTGAGTCAACATGTGCCCTTGGCGAGCTTCAGCGTGAAAATCTGCAGGTTTTAAGTTAGGGTCTTAAATGTCATTTCATAGTTTTCTTAATGCAATACTATGTCGTTTTGATCTTAACCTAGGGAAGTATATAAGCATTCTATTCCTAAATTTCCCCAACGACCTAAGTCATTCTCTCAAAAACCAAAAAGGAAAACCCAAGACCTCCCTCTCAAATATTTCTCTCTCTAGAACTTGAAGAAGAAGAAGAAAGAGTTCAAGCTAGGGCCAAGGTCAATTCTCCAACCCTCAAGGATTTGTGGGCTGTGTAATCAAGGTATGATGGCTTTCATCCATGGGATCCTTTCTCCCATGGAGTTCTTTAGAATTCCCTAATTGTGAAGTCTAGATCCCCAATTCTAGTTAAGGTTTCCTCCAATGTTGTGTGTTATGATGAATGTTGATCCAATTTAGTGGATTATGATTGTTTATGGTTGAATTAGTAGGATTACATGTTTTTAGGATGAAATTACATGTATCCATGCCTATTTTATGCTTCTAACCTAGAATTGATGAAATTGGGTTTTGTGCCTTAAAGGGAAACTTCATGGGTTTAGATATCTCCTAGTAGGGTTGATGAGATATGATGTTAATTGCTTGAGAACAAAGCATAAATGATGATTATGCGATGTAATGCTTTGAGAGAAAAGCCTATACTATGAATTGTTGAATGCTAATGATATGATGTGAAAGGGATACTTCCCACAATGAATTGCTAAGCATGATTGTCTGCATGTGAAAGGTTTGCTCACATGAATGATTCTAGGTTGAAAGGATTGATGACCTAAAATGAATCTAGACTAAAAGCTTATGTAATTGATGACGCTAGAGGCGATTACTCTTGACCTCCATGTGTAAGTATATGAGGCGTTTCACATACTCCTTAGAATTGAACAATAGGTGAGTCCCCACGTTCTTACTATGATGAATGGACGTGGAGGCGAGTACCCATGCTTCTTATGAAATGATGTGGAGGCGAGTACCTGTGTCATATAATGAGATTGTGGAGGCGAGTACCTGTGATCTAAAAGTAAGTAAAGAAAGAGGTCAATACCCATTAGCCTTTATAAGCTAGGCATTGAGGCGAATACCCATATCTTTAAAAGTAAGTATGAATCATGTAACTATGTTATGAAGATGATTTGACTGGAGTGTTGCTAGATATGCCTTCCATGATGCAAGCTTGACTAGAAGCGGATGACCTATGTCTTGGCTAACGATAAGTGAGGTTACTTAACGAAGTATTCTTCTTTCATTATGATGCTTATTATGTCTTGATTATGCTTATGCCTCATTTCTTATGTTGACTAATGCTTGTGCTTATTTTGTTTATGCAAGCTATCATATTTAGTACATTTAGTAGAAATGCATACTCTTGCCTACATTCTTATCAAATGTAGGGTCTAGTGACATTGATTCTCATACTCATGGCTAGCTTCGTTGTTGATCAAGGGAGTGAAGTTTTCGTCAGTCCTTATTGTGTTCGAGGATGTGATCACCACTTTCTTTTATGTTTTTCTTTTATGTCTTGACTACTGTATGGGCAGTGACAAAAGACTTTACTCATGTTTTTTAGATGGTTTGAGAAAATTATGTTAGACTTCCACTCGTGTTTATAAAAGACTTTGATTGTATTGAAAAGTTTTAAATTCCCACTCAATTCTATTACTTTATTTTATGATATGCTAAGTGGCTTGTATGAGGCCTCTCGGTGTGCTATACGCCTTGTTACATCTAGGGGGTACCCCTGGGTCGTGAAAAACTTGGTAATCAGAGCACAAGGTTTAGAATGGTTCTAGGATGTCTCAAACCACGTCTAGTAGAGTCTTGTTCATAAGTGTGAAGCCTGCCACATTTATGAATAAGAAGCCATTAGATGTTTAGGAAACTTCACTTCTCTAAGTCGTTCCATAGAGTTTAACTCTATTAGTCTTTCTCCTAATCCGTCCCCGATGGTTTTCAGGATATGACTACTAGAAGGGCTACAAGAAGGATGGAGGGAGACAATGTTGATCAAGAGGTTCCTCCCCAAGCTCTTCCTCAAGCTCCGATCAACCCATTCAATGAGAATGTGACTAATGTGGAGTTTAGGTCGGAATTCCAAGTGTTGGCTCAAGCCGTGACGGCCCAATCCAATAGAGAGGTGGTAGTCCCCGTGAACCCAAATATGGGTACAACGACGTCAAGAGTGAGGGATTTTACAAGAATGAACCCTCCCAAATATTATGGCTCTGAAGTTAAGGAAGACCCTCAAGAGTTTATCGACGAAGTCTACAAGGTACTTGATATTATGGGTGTGACTCCAGTAGAGAAGGTAGAACTAGCCAATTAACAACTCAAAGGGGTTGCTCAGATTTGGTTCAATCAGTGGAAAGATGTGAGTACAGTGGAAGTGAGTCCCATAGAATGGGAAAGGTTCAAAAGTCCTTTTCTTGACATATTGTTCCCTCTAAATATGAAATAGTCCAAGGTACTTGAGTTCATCAACCTTAGGCAAGTAAATATGAGTGTAAGGGAATACACCTTGAGGTTCACTCAACTATCCAAGTATGCTCCTTCCATTGTGGCGGACTGTAGGGCTAAGATGAGTAAGTTTGTATCGGGAGTGTCCGACATGGTAGTCAAAGAGTGCCGCACCGCTATGCTTGTCCATGACATGGATATTTCTCACCTAATTATGCATACCCAACAAATTGAGGAAGAAAAGCTCAAGGAAAGATCTAGAGAGGCAAAGAGAGCAAGAGTGGATGATGGTAACTATTCACATTCTAGGTCTTGTGGATGGGGTTGTTCAAGGTTTCAGAAAAAATTCTCCGGGAAAGGTTCTTCTAGTGCTCCTCTAAGACCTAATAATGAAAGGGTGCCTAACCCAAAATCTCAAAGAGATGGTAATAGGTCTTTGATGCCTACTTGTGCTAAATATGGGAGAAATCATGAAGGGAAGTGTCTAGCGGGGTCTAATGCTTGCTTTGGTTGTGGGAAGACGGATCATTTTTCCTTCGGTTGCTAAGAATGATGGAAATGGTCATTGTAGGGCTCAAACCTATCCTTCATCTGGTCCGAGTGGTTTGGGTAGGAATGCTCCTAAGCAAAACCGTTTCTATGCTCTCCAAACTAGAGGTGATCAAGAAAGTTCCCTGGATGTGGTGACTGGTATGTTAAAATTTTTCCATATGGATGTGTATGCTTTTCTTGATCCAGGTGCTACTTTTTCCTTTGTGACCCCTTATGTAGCTATGAGATTTGATATGCTTCCCGATCTATTTTTAGAATTTTTTTGTCTCTACCCCTGTTGGTGATTCTGTGGTGGCTAAGAGGGTTTATAGAAGATGTCCCGTTTCTTTGTCCCATGGATTTACCTTGGTGGATTTGGTAGAACTAGACATGATAGATTTCGATGTTATCTTGGGTATGGATTGGTTTCATTCCTGTTATGCTTCTATAGATTGTAGAACGGGGTAGTCAAATTTTAATTCCCAAATGAGCCTATCCTAGAGTGGAAAGGGGAAGTTCTATGCCTAGAGGTCAATTTGTTTCTTACCTAAAAGCTAGGAAAATGATTTCGAAGGGTTGTGTCTACCACATAGTGAGGGTGAGGGATGTGGAGTCCGAAACTCCTATTATTGAATTGGTCCCAGTTGTAAAAGAGTTTTCGGAAGTTTTTCCCTATGATTTACCTGGTATTCCTCCCGAAAGGGAAATAGACTTCGAGATTGATCTTCTACCCAATACCCAACCAATCTCTATTCCTCCTTATAGAATGTAGCCGGCGAAACTTAAGGAGTTGAAGGATCAGTTAAAGGGCTTATTGGATAAAGGTTTCATCCGACCGAGTATCTCTCCATGGGGTGCTCCGGTGTTGTTTGTTAAGAAGAAAGGTGGTTCACTCCATATGTGTATTGATTACCCGCAGTTAAACAAGGTAACCATCAAGAACAAGTATCCTCTTCCAAGAATAGATGACTTACTTGATCAACTTCAAGGGGTAAGTTATTTCTCCAAAATTGATCTCTGGTCGAGTTATCACCAATTGAGGGTGAAAGAGAAAGATATTCCAAAAATGACTTTTAGAACCCAAAATGGTTATTATGAGTTTGTGGTTATGTCCTTTTGTTTTACTAATGTTCTAACACTCCGGAACATGGTAGGTTAAACTAGAGCCTAAACGTGAGGGTTAACGTTAAGGGTTAGGGACTAAGGCCAAGGGTTTTGGGTAAAGGCCATGGCTAGGGGGCCAAGGCTGTCTAAAACTAGCCTACCCACTGCCCACCATGACCACGAGGGTCTTCATGACCCGTTGTGGCCACCACGAGTCATGGTGCCACCCGTGGTTGGTGAGGCAGTGTGCCCTCAAAAGTGGTCAAGCCAAGGCTCCCCTTCACGACCCACTTCACGGCTCGTGGTCATGACCACGGGCCATGGGAAGGCTCGTGGGGTTGCCTTAGCTTCATGGGAGATGTGTCAAGGAAAAGGGGCTTCTGGTCAAGGGATCATGAGCACCACCACGAGCCGTGGTACCCTTGAAGAATCGTAAAGGGGCTCGTGAAGAACCCTTGGGCGTGTGGGAGGCTAGGCATTTAACCCTATCTACTACCTCAAGACCACAACCTTCACCACGACTCGTGGTATTGACCACGGATCGTGGAAGGTCTCGTGGTCTTCCCTCCAATTATTTCAAGACAAGACCCCAAGTCTTAGCCACGGCTCGTGAAGGTCCCTCATGGTGCCTGGGCGTGGTGACTTTGTAACACCCCGAAATACTAACCAAGAGTCGCATGTCGACTTACCATTGCTTAATTACTAGAATATGTTTTATTCTCATTTTGGGAACTTGAAATTTTGTGATATTTGCAACCTTGCTTAACATAATTGTGATCGTAATTTAAGGTATTGTATGGGGGTATTTAAGTAATTTTCTAATTAGAATTACATATAAATTGAAAGTGTTGGTATTAGGTATATACATATAGGTATATATGTATGCTTTTTGGGCAGCCTACTTTTATTTGGGCAGCCCTTTTAGTGACAGTTGTACATGTGACTACCTCACTTTTGAGACTATATTTTGACACCTCTTCTAGTAAAATTCATCTCACCTGAAGTATAAGAACCTTAGAACATTATCTAACAAGTTGTTCTTCAAAATAACAAGAGAAAAACTTGGCCCTTTTGGCTGGAATTCGAGAGACACACTTCTTTTTGGTAAGTGACGAAATCTGTTTCTGAGCTGAGTAGTGTTTGGCATTTTATGTATATCTCTTTCTCTAGAACTTAGTTTACAGTGAATAAATATGATTTGGAAAGCTAATTCATAGACCTACAACTCTTATGTTTATGTAGAACTCTAATTTAGCTGTTATTAATTCGCAATATGGGACGCAACATAGGACAAGTTCTGTCCAGATTTTGAAATTACAAATTCTGTATGAACAATTGTTAGTGTTTTGAATATATCTTTTTGTACAGAATATATTTTACGGTGATTCTTGTTTGTTTGCAATCCTAAGAGATGTATCTACATCTTTCATGAAGGTTATAAAATCTATTTTTGCCGTTTTCCTTTTCAAATCTAAGTTGCGACATGAGGTACTAGGCTGGTCAGAATTACTGTTTTGGGAGCATAGTTGTATTTGTACAGGCTAGGCTTACTTGTGATGATAATCCTATTTTACATTAACATTATTGAGCTGCTAGGAATTAAAGAAGTTATTTAATTGTATTTTTAAGGTTGTATATACTCGTGAACAAGTTGAGGACCTTGATACGTTGGTTGGTCTACGGTTTGAACTCTTGAAGTTGTGTTGGACTGTTTCTAAGCTAAGCACTGAGGTTTGTGTATAAACTTGTACTTGCACTCTTTTAACTACTGGTATATCTGAAAGTTGATCTTGGT
Organism: Solanum acaule; assembly: GCA_036250505.1. Lineage (NCBI taxonomy): Eukaryota > Viridiplantae > Streptophyta > Magnoliopsida > Solanales > Solanaceae > Solanum > Solanum acaule. Next base: position 1,583 of record JAJOOR010018379.1, on the reverse strand, counting down.
TACCTCTTGTCACTTTGCATTGTCGTGTTGGTATCCTTTAAGACGTTAAAGACCCTTGTGTAACTCACCCACTTGTACGGATTGTTTGATCACTTGGCACTCTTGTTGGGACCTTGTCCTTCTTGTGGCTGTGAGTTTGTCACTATTGGCATGCCTCTTGATTCAGATCATTTGCCATCTTGACTCTGGATTTTTAGTCTGTCTTAAGAATGGAAGTTGTCCATTTTAAGTACGAACTAGAAAGCCATTTTTAATATGGTTCTTGGTTCTCTTGATTATTGAGCTTTGACCCTTATTGATACAGGGAGTCGGACCTTCTTGATACCTGCATGTGATTGGTGTGACGACATGATGTATATATTGGGTGAGCCTTGTTGTTGAATCTCTTGGAAAATGGTGCTATGAGCGTTCTTGACATTTGGATCTCTAAATATCAAACTTGATACTCTTTATATATTGTTTACTTAATTTATCTGTTATGTTTCAATTATGCTGCCTATGACTTGAGAAATGTAGCTTTATGAATCTGAGGGCTCATAACCTATAGTTTTTACACCAGTAAGTTATATGCTTAGCGATAGTTGTTTCTATCATAGGGACTGATCGAGAGGAGACATGAAGCTGGCCATTGGAGATGAAGATTTTGAGAGCCTTAAGAAAGATCACATTTGCATATAGGCATCTATATTTTGTATAAACCTTGGGACTTGTACATGATCTATGTGTTGTACATTTACATGAGCTTTGAAAGCTAATTTGATCATGTCACTATGGGTTGTAATATAAGTGTGACTATATGTTTTGTTCTTTTTTGGGGTGTTTAAACCCAAGTCTTGTAATATACTAAATTTACTATTGTTTTGGATGTTTGTGTGAAGTATGAACCGGCTAAATTTGGTACTCGGAGGTTGGAAATATTCTTTTTATATCATTTTTAAGTGTGAGGATAATATATGCATGAAAATCTCGGAAGTTATTTGCTTCGATTATTTTGGAAGGGTTTGTCCGCCATAAGTTTAAATTCCGCGCCATGTCAATTTTAACATCAAATAAATGTTTAAATGGGCAAGATGTATATCCTTAACTAAATTATTGTTATGAACCTAATCCCTCTACTAGATTAGAATCAATATGCCCTTCGTTAATCTCTTTTAAATGTTGCGGGTATTAAATTAGGGTTCTCATTAAGTGGTAGTATCCCTCCGAAAGGGTCGCTACAAGTGTTGGTATCAGAGCCTAGGTTTGTGGTTCTAGGGACTTTTGTTGTGAATTACTTGTTCGCTTTCGAAAAATGTTTTACATAGAATATTTGTTCACTTACATGGTTTATATTATTTTTATCGCATGTAGAGTGCATATGCATCAAGTACATGTCCCTAATGCAATGTGATTTTCCCTTTTGAAGGAATTAAGTTATGGCCTCTTCTTCTGACCGACCTATGGAAGCTACTCATGAAGGGTCGTGTCACGACCCGGGATCACCCCCTAGTCGTAACCGGCGTACTCGACCTCGAAGAGGTCTAATACAAGCCTCTTAGCATTCATTCATCGCATAGACACTAAAACCATAAGGAATTAAAAAC
>JAJOOR010018378.1:0-12911 GCA_036250505.1 Solanum acaule | reverse complement strand
TATTAGTTTTTTAAAACGTACTTTGCATGTTTTGTGCTTATCATTATTGTAAATTTTTTGATATATTTAAAAAGTTAGGTTATAAAATATTAAAATGGGGAACTTAGCAATGCTAGTTTTATCGTTTACATTTTAATCATAAAATAAAATTCATTAAAGGAGAATTATGCATTTGATACCAAACAAGAAATATATGAAGCTAATTAAGATAAATAATGCATTCTCTCATGGTATTATATGTCAATGAATTACTACTAGTCTCGTAACCAAGCGACAGAGGATTCGTTCACAGAAGTTGCGGGTGAAGCCTTGGTTTGCCCTCAACATTGGAGGGTAAAATAATCAATCAACTAATTATCATAGACAATTTGATAGTTCGACTTTAGATTGGGAGCTTCTCATTTATATTTATGATATAATTATTTTTTGATCTGTATATTGAACGTATATCCCATCTTAATTGGCATATGTTATATATATAGTGGATCATAAGATACCATGAAACATTGATCTCCTTAATTACTATATAGGGTTAAGTGGAAAAGAAAAATGTAAATAGATTGATATGCATCTAAATAAATGTATGTTTTCACAAATGTAATTGGGAGAAGATTAACATGCAAACATAAACAAATTTAGAAGGCACAAAAAGTTAAATCCAAACTACAATGAAGACAAAACAACTAAACAAATCCTCGAAAAAATAACTTATCAAAAATAAAAGGAGAACTCTTGGTTGATAAAATTATAATATTATTTTTTAATAAAATACAAAAAAATTCATCGACGCTTGATATAAATATTGTATCATAGAAATATTACACAATACTAATCTTGAATACATTTCACACTTTATTGTTTCTATTAAACCTTTTCTTTTTTATTATTTTATTAAAAAATATGTTTCACGACTCAGACCATCATGATTGGCACCCACACTAACCCTCCGGTCGGTGAACCATTAATACTAATTAGCTAACCAACTAAATCAAAATACTAAGGCATTTAAGTTACAGAAGCAAGTTAAATGCTAAGGAAAGAAATAGGGAGTTCCCATAAACTCCAAAACAATAGTCTAACAACTAAACAAATGTGGAAGAAATACGCATAGAACCTAAAAGTCAATGTACCAAAACATCTAACAAGATCCATAAGTCTAACAAGAAGGGTAACTACCCCTAAATAATGTACTAATAACTAACTAGAAAGTCTAAGTCCGAAATGTGGACATAGATAGAAAGAGAACTCATGGCAGCCCGGAAGAACTGGCTCACCCTTGAATTCGAACGATCACTGAACTTCTAAGCGAGGTCTGTCAATAGCCGCCTGAAGATGTCCGATACTCAACAAAGAAAGAGCAAGTGCAGTATCAGTACACAACCACAGTGTCCTGGTAGGATCACACGGCTATCCCACTAAGTGCAACATACATAAGTCAAGACAACAATACAATAACATGCATACACCAAACATATACAATATCATCATCATTTTACGAACAACGAACAATTTCACAATTCTCAAAAATAACAGTTACATCAAGTCATTGGTCCTCTCATGGAACCCAATCCAAAACGGTTAGCATACCGAAACGTTGTAACCGATACAATGATTATGCCAGAACGTGACAACCGATCCCATAATTATGTCGGAACGTGGCAACCGATCCAAGTTAGTGTGTCGAAACGCAACACCCGATCCATTCAACAAGCCACAATCACAATCACAAAGTACATACTCAAAATCATACAATCAAGTCATGATTCATGGCATTCATCATTCATATATTCTCATTTACAGTTAATGTGATCAATAATGCAACATTCACATACATATATGTATCATAATGAAGCAAGAGCAAACATACATCACACAATCATAGAATCACAACCATCACCTACCTCGAAACAATCTTGAAACCCCTAAGAAACTTGGTTCTTGCCTTTTCGAATTCATTTCGCTTGTTCCTAGTCTACAAACAATCATAATAACACGGAAATCAATAAACAATCACCAATTACCTGAATTACTAACAATTCTATCAACCCTAGATCATACCCATGATCCCAATATCCAAATTAGGGTTTTTTCCACCATAATTCTCATATCAAAACTCTTCCCCATCGATAATTACCCATTAGGTTACATTCTACGGATCGAAAAATGGATTTGGAGAGTGAAAATCTTACCTTTAGCCTTAAGAGTGGTGGAAAACTGTTAAGAAAAGCCCTAGGTTCGTTCCTTAGCTCTCAAGTTCAAAAATTGCATAATAAAACATTTTTTGGGATTTATTTCCAACTTTAAGTCGCGTCTACCCCGCCACAGCGGCCTCACCCAGCTACAGCAGCCCCGCCCTGGCGGTAGAAATCCCCGCCAAAGCGGCTTGCACAGAACAGTGAGCAAAAATAATAATTCCATGACCCCATTTCACAACACACCTTCAACCAACGACACTCATAAACTACCCGCTCATGCTAAGATCAATTCCAGGAGTTCTACTCACCGGAATTCAATTATGTAAAGTTGTACGCGTTCCTTAATGACTTATCTATCTACTCATGTGATTAAATTCATAATTACATCACCCAATTACTACCATATTTCCCTAGACTTTAATGACTCTAATTTCGTCCAAATCTGGACTAGGTTGGGAAATCTCAAGATACTACGAAAATGTTTTCCGGCCCAAAAATTTTCATCGTTGGCTTTTCTATAACAATGGGAACAAGTCGGTACAATAGATACCAATGTACCCATCACTTATCCCTGAGTTACAAAACTTAGGACAACAAGCTAAAGAAAGAATGGAGTAGTACCTGAATAGACGAACAATTGGGGATATTTGTCTCGCATGTCCCACTCGGTTTCCCAAGTAGCTTCCTCAACTGGGCGATGTTTCCATTGAACTTTCACGGACTTAATCTTCTTGATCCTCAGCTTGCGCACATCACAGTCAAGAATTGAAATCGATTCCTCCTCATCATGGATGTCTTTGTCTAACACAATTGAGTCTCATTTAATGATGTAATTACCCCATCACCATGATATCTCTTTCAACAAAGATATATGAAATACCGGATGAACTCCCAATAGGTGATATCTTAAGAAGGTTTAACATCTATAAGCCATTGGCCTTACACATTCAAGAACCTCAAAGGGACCAATGTATCGCGGACTTAGCTTGCCCTTCTTGCCAAATCTCATCACCCCTTTCATGGGTGATATCTTAAGAAGGTTTAACATCTCCAGCCTCGAACCATCCTATGGGTGATCTACATCCCCTCCTATAGAGTGTCTCAAATGGTGTCATATCTATACTAGAGTGGTAACTATTATTATAAGAGAATTCATACAAAGGTAAGAACTTATCCCAATGCCTTCCAAAATCAAGCACACATGCCCTCAACGTGTCTTCTAACACTTGAATAGTCTTCTACGATTGCCCGTTGATTAATAATGTTTCAAAGATACTTCATCCAATACTAAGCGTCAACGATCGTTAGTTAGTAATATAACCCAATAAGTGAGTTGGGGTTTAATCCCACAGGGAATGGTACGTATTTGAGAATCAATAGACAAGCATGAATATGTTCAAGTCAATCATAGGTAAAAACATTTACAAATAAAATCATGGTTCAAGTTTGGGGTGACACAAGTATCAAATAACAGGGGGTTTTGGTTTCAACTATCAGCTACAACAACAAATAACATGAAAATAACAACTATAGAGACGGGTTCTTGGAATGTGATTGGACTATGGGCTAAGGTAGACAAGTGGGTGATTGCAATTAATAGTAAATAGCTGTAAATCAGTGAATAAGCTAGACTTTTGTGGGGATAAACTTTCTCTCGAATAATTTACCCTGAATCAAATTAGTTTCTCTTGAACACCAATAAGCAGCAATTAAGAACAGCCTACGCTTTAGTCCATTCACTCTCTCGAGCGGAATCTGTGGAAAAGGGTTTAGGATTCACTCTCTCGAGTTGAACCCATGACAACCCAATACCCACAGACCATCAAATGAGTAATCTTGGTTTTAAAACCTCTCTCTCTCGAAAGCCAAAAACACGAAGGTAGAGTTGCATTTGCAACTACAACCCTTTATATTAATCCACAATTACTGAATGAAATCACTTTTAAACAACATTTAAACTATCAATTAACAATACCCAGCAGCTAAATCAACCCATAATCACACCCCAAGAATTGGGGTTTTAGCTAGACATCATAAAAAGATAAAAAAATCATTACCAAATTGTGTTTCCATCAACTAGGTAAGATTAATTTCGTCTTTACAAAGGTCAAGGTTGAAGAATCTCAAAGACCCACTTCCAATTTCTCAAAAATGGAAATCTTCAAATATTCAAAGCTAAGGAAAATATTGTCTCAATACTCTCAGTTCTAAGCTCCCCACTTCAAAACTGATAATTATGATTCTATAATGAAAACTAGATACTAAACTAAGAATTTAAAAATGTATTTATAGTCGCCAAAAAATATGCTACTAAGGACCATTTGATTCTGTAAAGTCGTATGGGTTCCTTAACGACTTATCGATCTACTCATGTGATCAAATTCATAATTAGATCACCCAATCGCTACCAAGTTTCCCTAGACTTTAATGACTCCAATTTCGTCCAAATCTGGACTAGGTTGGGAAATCTCAAGATACTACGAAAAAGTTTTTCGGGCCAAAAAATTTCTCCGTTGGATTTTCTATAACGACGGGAACAGGTCGTTACAATATGTATATAGTGGATTAGTATTTATCAAATACAAACCTACCTTTTAGTACACCAAGCATTATAGTTGTTACTAACAGAAAGTACTATTACATAAAAGTTGCACAAAGAATATTATGACCAAATAAATGGTAGAGGGTTTTCTAAACTTTGAAGTCAATAAAATTCGAACTTATGAAACAATTTTAATATATACATATTAGCTCATAAAAATCATATCTCAGAATCTAAATAATATATGAACCAGTCATTAGTAAACGATAATACACTATTTTATCAATATACAACATTGTAAGAGAAAAATATTGAGGGGGGGGGGGGGGTGGTGAGAGTGGGTGAATTGACTGGGACAATGCAGAATGAAGTACCGCTCCTAGTGGAAAAACAATCATTTTTTTAGGAATGAGTAATTTTTACAGAAGAAACAAAAATCTGATCTTATATAGTCATTTGATAATTACATAGAATTCAATTGAGAATGTGAAAAGAATATGATAATATTCTACTATTGTGGAAGATAATCTGTTGAAGATTAGTTTTTTTTCCTTTCATAAAAATAATATCATAACTAAAGAATTAAAATACAATAGATGATGAGTGTTGGTGGCACCTCAACCTAGGGACCCGCTACTGTTGGTTGGACCTATGGTGCAGGCACAACTGGAGCTAGTATCTGCACTAGGAAAATACATGCAGAGTGTAACACGAGTACCAAAACAATAGATATCTAGTAGGCATCATAGGTCGAATGAGCTTGGATTTGACTGAATCAGAGGTATTCAGATGCATTAAGTGACTAGATTTTAATAAAAACAACGAATGTCTGTAATTATTTTAATTGATACAAAATTATCTTCCATCTATCTTTAGACCCCCAAATACCCGTGACGTTTATCTTTTGTCTTAAATAAAACCTTGATATAAACATTTGGCTCATATCTCCCCTTATTTTTAACAACTCTCCTAAAGTAAAATTATTAAATATTTATTTACTATGTTGCCTAATTTGATTGGTCCAAATTCAACCTTTCTCAAATAAACAATAAAAACTACATATGATTTATATTTTAACCCAATACACTTGAAAATACTATTTAAAAAAATATTAGTTTTATGATATCTTCCTATTGACCTATTTTAAATCAGCCCCAATTTATTATAACTCAATTTATAATTGTGATCTAACTAAAATTCATACTAGCCCCATCTAATTGTCAATCTAAAAAAAGACTATTATTTTTATTAATATAAATTTTCTATCAATTATCCAATTGTCTTGCTCATTCCCTTTTTATTCTTCTTTTAAATATCCTATTCTTAATTAGAATATCAAGAATTCAGACCTGAAATGAATTAACATATTCATATTCTTTTAATTTGTATTATTTTCATGGTGGATAAGGATAGGAAAAAAGTTATTTTCAGTCTTTTATTTTGAATTTTGGGTAAACAAATAAAAAATTGAAGTATACATACATAGTTGCTTGATTAAATCATTTCTATTTAACTAATTATTTATAAATGAATGTCACTATTGTTTTTCTCCTCTTTTCTCTTGTTTAATTTGTCACTAGTTGAAAAGAATGTAAAATTTTAAATGGTGAACAAGATTCAAGAAGAAACAAAAGTGAAAGAGAGAGGAAGTGAGGGAGAAGGGGAGGTGAGTGTAGATAGTAGATGATTAATCTTTTTTATTTTTTATTTTACTATATATATAGAACCCAAAATAAGATCAATCATATGAGCCCATATATTAAGTAATTTCAAATTATTTTAATGGATAAGGGCGTAAAATGCCCGCTAACTATTATATTTGGTATAAACTTACCCTCTATCCACCTTATGAGTGTGTGTCGTTAGAAATGAGGGTATTTTTTAACTGAAAGGTTGACGTCAAATGTATTTACAGCCCAAAAAGTGGATTGATGGTAGTTTTGTACCAATTCAAATAGTTGAAGGACATTTTAGACCCTTCTTCATAAAATTAAATGCACTTAGGGGTTGTTTGGTACAAAAATAAATAACGCAGAGATTAATAATGCAGGGATTAGTAATGCATGGTATTTTTTTTTTTATCAAATGTTTGGTTCATTGCCTATTCCCACCTCATCTTGTGTTCAAATTAAAACTCTACAAAAAGCTTATTTCCAATTATACCCTTGAATTATTATGAAATTTTTTATTTTATGTAATCAAGTCAAGATAGATAATTGTCAGACAATATTATTTTTATGACCTTCTAACTAAATAGGAGAAGAACAATTTTGTTATCATGTTTGCTATTTTCTCACTTGAATTATTTGAGGGTAAATAATTGTCATCTTAATTAATTAATCACTTAAAAAACATTAATTTTCAATATAGAATAGATAGATACTTTTAACACCGAAAAGACGGTAAACAATAGTAAAATCGAATAAATTATCTACATTCACACATAAAAATTGCAAGTTGTAGTTTTAATATGTATGCAATTTTATAAATTGTTCAAAATTCACAAACGTCATGTGGTGACATATTTGTTTATTCAATTAGTAAATATTAAACAACTCACATTCTAAATATTCTATTGATTTGTATTGCATTTATTTAGCAACAAACAACTCTCTCTAAATAATAAAATTTGTAAATAAATTTACTAGTACAAATATAATCAAGAAAATAAATAAAATGATTTGAGAGATAAGTCTTTACATAGATAATCTCATGGTATTAAATCCTATGTGTTACTAATACCACCAAATGTAAGGTATTAGTAATACATCTTACAATACCATGTATGGTGTATAACTAATCAATTGATCAAATATACTTAGGCCTAAAATTCCTTCTAAACACAGTTCTAGATAATAACATATATAATATATGAACTATTTCTCCTAATACTTCCTACCAAACACCCTCTTAATGATTTGAGATCTGAATCATTTAGATTCAGACATTCATTAAGTGCAAACATATGAGCCCTATTAATTAGACAAATTTAATGGAGAGGTGATATTTTCTATTTTGTTATATTTACAAATTATGAATAATATTAGTAATAAGTTAATACGATCAATAAGAATAATATTATCGGAAAAGGGTCAAAAATACCCTTGAACTATTTGAAAAGGTTCAAATATACCCCTCATTCACCTATGGAGCCAAAAATACCCTTCCATCCACTTTTTTGATCCATTTTTACCCTTTAAACTAACACTTTTTTTTAATTATTATTATTATTATTGTTATTAATTATGTGATATCTTTCTATTGGATATAAATAAATTCCAACCCATCAGATTTTTCCTTACCCACCCCGACCCAAATTCACATACCAAGTTAAAATATCCATAATTGACCGGAGTTCAAATTGATGCTCAGGCGCTTTCGGAAAAGGCGACGGTCATAATCGGCACGTTTATTTGGATTTTATAGAGTAGAATAAGGCAGAATAAATGTTCATGAAATCTCCCGCCGACAAATCTTTCTGATCAATTGCCACCACATCGCTCTAACTAATATCCACTAAGCTTCCTCGATCTCCTAGATCTTTGTGCCTATCGGAATCCTGATAATCTCATAAAAAGACACCAGGGAAGCATGGACAAGGTTAGAAGGCGTCATTGAGTACCTCGAAGCCTATGTCGTGGTAGATTCGGTTTCGACAGAAGCATATGTAGCGCTAGCGGAAGCGACGGTCATGAAGTAATCAGACTATCGAAATCAGTCAGAAAATTGTTATGAAATGAAATTATCGTCGTCAGAAAATATATTCAGCGGGTGCTGGATTTTGGTTAGGGGATGTGGATATGGATCTGGGCTATAGGAGAAATCTGATTTGAAATTTAATTCTATCCAATAAAAAAAACACCATCTGATAAATAATAATAACCATAATTAAAAAATAGAAAAAGGGTTAGTTTTAAGGGTGAAAGTTAACCAAAAAGATGGATTGAAGGGTATCTTTAGCCCAATAGGTGAATGAGGGGTATATTGGAACATTTTCAAATAGTCCAAGGATATTTTTGACCCTTTTTCGTAATACTATTGATCTAATAGTAATTCCCCAAGTAGTTTTCCCGTTAGATCAATCATTCCCTACTTCTTAGGGGGTGCTAAATGAGCTCCAAATACAACTGCTAGGGCTTTTGGGGTGTACATGGACGGGTTGATTTGGGTTGTTCAAACATCAAATCAAATCAACGCTGTCAGATTTTAAATCAACAAAACCAAATCAAATTAAGAAAAATCAGATTTTTCAACCACTAGTTTTTTGATAAAATATTCATACAAACATATTAATTAACTTGTGGTTTAAATATTTCTTTAGTCCTATTAAAATACAATCATCTACGACGTTTCTTAAGAAAATAACACAAACTTTGAAATAAGTAATATTTTGTTCAATTTTGTACCCCTAATAACCGCTTCATCATTACCAACATGAGTTGTGGTGCAATGGTAGGACTCCTTCACCCTTAACCAGAGGTCTCGGATTCAAGCCCTAGATATGGAAAAATCCTTGTTGGGAGCATCACCCCCGACTAAGCTCTGCAGTGCGCGATCCAGATTTTCTTGTGGACTCTGAAAACTGGTGGGAAAGCAAAAAAAGTAAAACCGCTACATCATTATTTCGGCGGAATAATTGAGACCAAAAACAGAGAAATTATTTTGATTGGATTTCTGCTAAATATGTAAATATTTTCTAACAACTAATTGTGATATTTATTTTATAAAAAATACTGCTAAAAATGTCCTCCTAATTTTATCTAATCACGTTATGTAAAGTTGCCTCAATCTTTATCTCCACCAAATTGCACCCTTCGGGGTGGCCCAGTGGTTTGGGCTTGGGACTTCCATGTTGGAGGTCTCAAGTTCGAAATTCCTTGCCAGCGAAAGCAAGGGGTTTGCCTTCTGGGTCGAGCTCGTCGCACCGGGCTTGCCTAGTGCGGGTTACCTCTCCTATGTGGTTTGCGAGCTATTGCATAGGAGTGGGGGTTTTACCCTGTGCGCACCCAAAGGGTAGCGGCTGTGGGTTTCCCTTGTCATCAAAAAAAAAAAATTGTCTTAAAATGGCCAAACTCCCTCTAACAAAATAGACTAAACAAATGATTATACTTTCTCTATTTTTTTACTTATCTAATTTTGATTTTTTACTTTCCCTTTTCACTAGTCATTTTTGAGAAATTCAGAAAAGACAATATTTTTGTATCTATTATATTCTTAAATTTATTTAGAAAATTATTGTTATTTCCTCCGTCCAACAATAGTTGTCCACTGTATTATTCTGGGATGTCCAACAATAATTGTCCATTTCATAAAATTAACTATTAGTTCCTAATTTAACCTCATCATTAATTATAGTCATTTTCTAATTATATTTTTCAAGCCACGATATTTATAATATTCAAAATGTGATATAGTAAAATTATCTTTTCTCATTATATTTTTTTAAGAAATATGTAAAGTGCACAATTAGTATTAGAAAAAAAAGAATAATAAATTGAATATTATCAATTATTATTTTCTTGCACGGGAAAGGAAGGGAGTATTTGGCAGCCACCTACACGTTTCCAATCATTCATTCAAATTAAAAATAAAGCTTTACAGGTAGTAATAGTAGTTTGGTTTCTCTTCATCTAACAACTCCTCATCATTCATCTCCAAGCTGTTTGATTCGTCATTTGCTCTAATTTATGTGTAATCAATCGCTCACAAGTGGGTGTGGACTCTGTAGGTTATGGCTAATGAGAATTACAAAACCTTAGATTCCGTCACCGTCGCCGACGTCGAAGCTCTCGGAATACACACTGAACTCGCCGGGAAACTTCACGGAGAACTGACCCGGATTGTTCGTAATTACGGGTCTGCCACTCCCCAAACATGGTACCATATCTCCAAAGAACTACTCACCCCAAACCTTCCTTTCTCTTTCCATCAGATGATGTACTATGGCTGCTACAAGGATTTTGGGCCTGACCCGCCTGCCTGGTTACCCGACCCGTTAGTCCCTCTTCCCTTTCTTTGAGCTTTGATTTGATCATTTTTATGGAATATTAATTTGACTATTTTTACACTTCATGATTGCCTGTGTTTTATCTGGATTTGTGACTGACTATGCTTGTGGAGCTCACATAGGCTAAGTTTTATCAATGTACATATGAAAAATATGGTGTTATGTTTAAGAATTTGAATTAAAGATGCTTAACTGGATGATAGAAAGACATCTAACTGAAAAATAGTGATAATTTGGGACTAATGGATGAGTGTGTACCATCATGCGACATGGTTTTGTGGGTTTGGTTGTCGAAAGGTGTATTGGATTTCAAAATATCATGACAATTTTCCGTATTACTTGTATACTTGAATGATGATCTCCCCTTTGCTTTGTTCTTACTTTCTGTTGATAAGTGAATGGTGATCCTTTTCCAACTGCTCCTAACTGGGTAGATTTTGCATTTGTTGTGTGCAGTGTATGGAAATAATTATAGTGGCATAGAATTCCCAGGAACTTAAATTTGTTTGAATTTGTTATAAATGTTATTTTGATTTCATCTTTTCTGGAACAGAAAAACTGCAAGGTTGACAAATATTGGTCAACTTTTGGAAAGACGTGGAAAGGAGTTCCTGGGATCAAAATATGAAGACCCAATTTCTAGCTTCTCAGATTTTCAGAGATTTTCAGTCTCCGACCAAGAGGTAGGTTAGGTTGAATCTAATTTGAGGTCGAAGTCATGATCATTGGACTTATGTTGTGCTTTTGATGCTAATAAGGAATCATGTGTTTGTTGACTCTCTTGTTTCCTGCTCAATCACTTATTTTGCTAGGTATTTTGGAAAACCATATTGGAAGAAATGAATATTTCATTTTCAGTTCCCCCTGAATGTATTTTACGTGAGAGTCCATCTCATCCAGGTGGTCAGTGGCTTCCTGGAGCACGAGTGAATCCAGCGAAGAATTGCCTCAGTTTAAGAAAGAGGACTTTAAGTGATGTAGCCATAATATGGCGAAGTGAAGGAAATGATGAAGCACCTGTTGAAAAGATGACCTGTCAGGAGTTATGTGAATCAGTTTGGTAAGATACATCGGTGTTGTTAATTATTTTCTCTACGAACTGATGTAGTTCCATTTACAAGGGTTGCTAGATCAGCTTTGATATGATATTATGAAATGGTTACATCTTCTCTAAATAAAAGTTGTAGATTTAGGAAGCAGTCAACTACATGAAAATACCAAAAACCACCAATTTTGTGAGCAATAAGATTTAATTTAAAGTTCATCAAGGTCTTGTTTGTTCAACTTTCTATTAGTAACTAGGTCAAAAGAGGGGTGGGGAGGATGAAGTAGCAGCGAATCACCAACTTCCTAAATGAATCCAACTTACCTGTTTCATATCTTTTTATATTGTTCTATGCCTAGTGGTTTCATGTATGAGGTACGTCCTTCACTGTGCGTTCAGCCAAGTTATTGAAATCTCTGAACCATCACCTTTCTCACTGTGAGAAATATAAGGAAAGAATATTATTGAATTGTTGTTGTAATAATTACATAGAGAACCCTATTTATAGACACTATATAATACAATTCCTTACCAAATAGGAGACTATAAACTATTCCTAGTTTGTGTAGGATTGTGTTTTCCTATTCTATTCTAACACTCCCCCTCAAGCTGGTGCATACAAATTATATGTACCTAGCTTGCTACAAATGTAATTAATACGAGGACCGGTAAGAGACTTGGTGAAGATATCTGCAAATCATTTGACTTCACAAATTTGGTAACAATATCTCCTGAGAGTATCTTTTCTCTTACAAAGTGACAATCAATCTCAATGTGCTTAGTCCTCTCATGAAACACTGGATTTGATGCGATATGAAGGGCCGCTTGATTATCACACACAAGTTCCATATGACCGGTTTCTCCAAACTTCAGTTCTCCAAGCAACTGTTTGATCCAAACTAGCTCACAAGTTGCTATAGCCATTGCTCGATATTCTGCTTCTGCACTGGATCGAGCAACCACACTTTGTTTCTTACTCTTCCATGAAACCAAATTACCTCCAACTAAGACACAATATCCGGATGTAGAACGTCTATCAAAGGGTGATCCTGCCCAATCAGCGTCTGTATATCCGGTGATATGCTCATGGCCTTGATCCTCGAAGAGTAGTCCTTTACCAGG
>JAJOOR010018376.1:0-17747 GCA_036250505.1 Solanum acaule | reverse complement strand
GCAATCCAAATTGCTGCCAATCCAGTATTCCATGAAAGGACCAAACACATTGACATTGACTGTCATTTTATAAGAGAAAAAATTCAGAAAGGACTAGTCAGAACAGAATATATATCAACCAAAGATCAGCCAGCAGATATCCATACAAAAAGCTTAAGTAGGCTACAACATGAAGTTCTCATGTCCAAGCAAGGAATATTTAATCTATTTATCACTCCTAGCTTGAGGGGGGCTGTTGGAAAGAATGACATTGTAAGGCCCAATGCAAATTGTGGCCCAATACACTAATATGGCCCATATACTTAGGTAGTTAAATTAGTTAACTATAAATACCCTCATTGTATTCTTAACGAAGGGAAGAGGTCTTCTCGACTCTATACATTTTGATTCAATAATATTTCCTCTCTTCCTCTTCTCGTAAGTTCTTCATTCTTATCCTTATTCTTGAGGATCTTGAGTATAATAGTAATTCAGTTCAAGCTCAATCGAAAATGGTGGGAATCAATAATTACCATATATCGTAATCTCATAAGTTGAATTTGTAGTAAGAGTGGCAAGGGGATCGAGCTTTACTATTTTAAACCTATCAGGTGGATCTGATTTTGTTAGTACTGGTATAGGATTGGATATTGGGGATGCCAGAACATGTCCTATATTTTTTTCGATTGACTAGAACTATCATCATATCATATCATATTATACTAAAAGTGGGAAGCCACAAAAGTAAAAGTTGAAATACTATTTTATCCCTATCTTAATTCAAATTGTTATAAAATATCTAAGCAATTAAATATTAAATAATAATTATATCATATTATATTAAATACTAAAAATGAAAAGGTGTTTTAAAACGCATTTTAAGAATTCCAGGCAAACTTTTGGCTTATAAATATCATGTGGTAAAATTATTATTGGAAAGGAAAAATCTTTTTGGTCAGAAAATTTGGCCAGAATTTGGTCAGAATGATATTTTATCTATGTTATTTTACCTTTTTAAATATTTTTACCATTTTAACTTTAATACCTTTTAACTAAAAAATGGAAAAAAGATCTGTTTATTTTAAAATAAAAAATATATTATAGTTTTTTTAATTTCCTGGCCAAATTCTGGCCAATTTTTTTGACCATTTAGCACATCCCTATTGGCAAATACATAAGCTAATTTGCCTTTCATAGCTCAGAAGCAAAAAGAAACTGATTTCATCAATTACAGAGAATGCTTAAGCATGGAGATCGCAGATTAAGGTAGAAGGTTGTAGTGGAGTGTTCTCTTGCTTTCCGAAGGGTTTAGACTTAGTGGTGTCTATCGTAGTAGTACTCTTATTCTTGTACTGTCTTTCTTTTGCTTTCTACCACCAATTGTTTTTATGGTATTTCAGTTATTGCACTTTTTTCTTGTTGTTGTTATTGTTTTCATAATAGTTGTTATATTATATTATATTATATTTTCTTCACTGTCATTTTTCATTTTCATATTTACTCTGATTTGTTATATTGTATATGTATATGTATATGCTATGGTGTGTAAAGCAATGAATATGATGTCAAGCACTGCTGGTAAAATGTGTCTCTACTTTTGTCAGAAATAAGTATTATCTTATTTTGTAGAAAAATATGATGCATACTTCGTTATACATAATTTGCAAATTATAGGATTTGTCAGTGCAATTACTTCCCTCTCATGGTCTGTGCCTTTTGTTTTTCCTCTTTAAACTTGTAGCTTTTGAATTCCGAATATGGATAACTTATTGATTCTATATTTATTTTCTATCTATAATCTATATGAATAAAGTCTTGCGAATGATGTGTATGTTTTATTTTTCTTTTATTTTTTGTATGGTTTTTCTCTATTAGACTTCACCAATCTAATTTTTATGATTTTTTTTTATCATTATTGTAAGTATGTATTGTTATTTGGTTCAAATTAGTCATGTGACTAAACAAAGTTAAGAAATTACCGATAATAGCTTCAACGGAATTGATTTACCGATGGTAGGTTCAAAGGAATTGATTTTAAACATTACAATGTGCCCCTCATTTGGTGTTTCTTGACGCACATTAAAAAATATTACTCACTTCACACGATTTGCATACAATTTTAATTGTTTTAACGAATCTATAAAAATTCACATGGAACACACGTGCAACGCAAATGTCCAGAGACTAGTATATATTAAAAGTGGGAAGCTCTGATCTACAAAATTGAATTACGATTTTGCCCCTAATTTAAATTTATTAATTAAATATTAAATAAATTGTAGTTATATTTTGAATTGTAAATTATTCATTAGTAAGTTAATTGAAAAGACATTATTTAAATTATCTAATGAATTAGTCAAGAAAGAATGTAAAGTAATGTGTGTGCTTTTTCATTGGCATTAGAATTATGTAATTCAACTTATTAGCACTAATTAATAATTAGTGTTCTTAATGTATACTTTTCCTCTTTATAATGATGAGGAACTTAAACATTTGTTTAATGACAATTACTTACATTTAATAGCAACAAATCATAAAGTGAAAAATAAATATATGTTTGAAACCGTGTACGAGAAAAGAGCAAGAGATTCATGTATTGTAGGGATTATGAGAGGAGAGCAAGACTCATGTTTTGTTGATATAGTTATATAAGGAGACCATGTAGTGTTGCAACTTGAGGGTGTCACGAGGATTAAAGCATGATTACATCAAGATGATATAAGATTTCTCAAGACTACACTAAGGTGGGTTCTCTTAATTCCAGGTAAAAAAATAATAATTTCTTCAATAAGTTACTTCTTTAATTGTGTAGCATAGAAAATTTGTTGCTTCTTGTAATTCCTTATAATGCAATGAATATATTTGTGTAAATTTTCTCTTAAACTTTTCTCAAGTGATATAGCTATCAGTTAAAGTGTATTTTCTATTCTCTATTTTGTGATACAAACTTAAAAGTAAAAATTAAAAATCAACGTGCAACACACTGTAATGGTCTAACCTGTTAGTGATATTGTCCGCTCTAAGCCTAGATCTGCACAACTTTAAGGCACGTCACTAGTGGGTAAGACCTGCTTACTTATATACCCAACATCTCTCTTGTGTTTTGTTGATATGGGACTTCCTATCTTAAGTTGGGGCGTTACATACACCCCCTCTATGGACTCAGTGTCCTCGTTGAGGTTTACCCCACCGAATGAGATCTGCCTAGACTCAGCATTGAGGTTTGCCCCGCCTAATCAGGATTTGACTAAACTCAGTTGAACTCTGGCCCATATCAACAAGATTGACATAAGAGTTGCTCTGATACCATTTGTAACGGCCCAGACCACTAGATATTGTCTGTTATGGGCCTAGGTCCGCACGACTATAAATGCGTCACTAGTTGATAAGACCTGCTTACTTATATACCCAATATCTCTCATGTGTTTTGTTGATGTGCGACTCCTTATCCTAAGTTGGGGCTTTACACTCACGTTCCCAGAAACTCGTGTAAAAAATATAGTATATATACACACTTCTAAATTTTCTAATTTCAAAGAAATAACTTAATTAAATTAGAAGGAAAAACATGAAAAATATATGTAGACCACACAACTTTTAATTTTATTTATTCATTATGACAAGGGAACCAACCTTAAACTTCGATCACGTGCAATGACAAACAAATCACAAAGGATAGATAAATTATACTAAGTAGGTATATTCAAATCTAGAATATTTAGAATATGGGCATACTACTAAAAAATTGTAATATAAGTGAAAATTGATTCTTAGTCTACAAAGTACTTAGTTATATCAATTTTTAAAAATATACACATGAAATATCTAGTATTACAAAGAGAACAAGAATTCACGTGGTCTATATTTTTGCCTCTAAATTCACCTCTGGTGTCACACTGAGCCTACACCCTAGACGTGGCCGGCACTCGAGAACCATCGTTTGTCCCCAAGCCAACCCTTGGTCTGGCTGACTACTTAGCGGAAGACTTACTCAAGAAAAAATGAGAACTTCAAATGCATAATTAAATTTTAAAGTCTCAATTAAAACTTAACTTAAATAAACATCTGGAAATACTTAATAAGATATAAGTAACCGTCTCAAGATCTCAAAACATCTCAACAAAGGGAAAATAATGAGAGACTCCTCAACTCTAACTATCTATGAAGCCTCTAATATGTAACATCTCGCACCTAGAAACGACTAGAAAGAGTTTAAAATCTGAAAATACTTATTTTGGAAAGAATAAGAAAAATCTGGAAATTTGTCTTAATTTAGAAAAGTGAGTTTTGGTCATTTTCAAACGACCATAACTCCTAGATCAGAATGATTTAGGAGTAGTTCTTGATATGGTTGGAAATACCTTGGGAAGATCTTTTCAACACCGCTGAGTTTGCGCGATTTCGATATCGTATGAGTGAGTTATGCCTTTCAGAAATGGGGTTGTTGGATTGAGGAAAGTCCAAATCCTGATTTAAGGAAGGGCAAACTAGTCTTTTCTCTAATTAATTTCCTAATTCATTTTTAGGGGTTTATTGGGGTAAAAACAGAACTTAATTCAGTTTTGGAAAAATTAGAATACGCTTAGGGCTTGGAGAAGAGAGAAAGGAAGAAAGAACGGGAGAAAAAGTCAAGAATTCGCGAAGATCATCCAAGCGGTTTGAGTGGAATTCGTGGGGGTTGATCCCTACAAGGTATGTGAGATCTTTTAGTGATGGGTTAGTTCACCCACACACCAACTTGTTTCAATTCAGAGATTTTGGGTTGTTTACATGTTAAGAAAGTGAAGTTCTTGAAGAACATTGTTGAATTCTTGTTGGTTGATTGTTGAATGCCTAGTGTTGATTTGATTCGTGTTTCTGGGTTGGTTTTTTGAGTTAAATCTATTGGGTATTGAGGGTAAAAATGATCCTAAGTGTTTGGGAAAAGAACCATTGAAGTTAAGACTGTTTAGAGATGAAAAATGGAGAAGAAAAGTCGTCAAACACCTGGGGATAGGGGTGGGGAGTCGCGCCAGCCAGCGCGCCCCAAAAGGGTCTCTGAATGTTCACCCTTTGGGCGCTGCGCCAGCCAGTGCACCGCAGACTGGCCCCTGAACATTGAGGGCTGGAACCCCGCGCCCTCAAAGCGCCAGGGACGCCAGTTCTCCCCATTCGTTCCCCACCTTTTCGTACTTGTTCCTTAGCAATGTACTTATGTTTCTAAGTTGATTCCAACACTCTAAGGTACATCTAAACATCATGAAATCATTCATAAACATGAGATCATGAACCTTGAATCCATAATCCAATTCAAGTAAAGTTAAGATCAAAGTCAAAGAAGTTAAGAGTCAAGTCTAGAAGTTAAGAAGCAAGTCAAAGCAAAGTTTCCTAAAGTTTTCAAGGGTCTTTAACAATGTTTTAAGTTCATTTTAAGGCTCAAGCTTTCAAGTTAAGCAAATAGTAAAGAGTTGAGTTCATTTCTCAAAAAACTATTAGGGAACTAAGTATTCCCAAAGAAGATTATAAATGTTTTCACATTTGAGAAAGAAAAGGGAACATCGATTCCAAGAGAGCCTTTAAGCTAAGTTTGAACAATTATCTCCAACCAGAGAAGAAGTTGTTTTAAAAACATATGAGCTAGTATATTTTTGGGAGTAGTATTGATCACCGATATGGGGACGCGAGTTCATATTAACTCAAGCCCCCATAAACCATGTAGCCATCACGGGCAGAAAAAAGATCATACTTTTTAGATAATTCCTTAGTGCTTTTCAGCATAGACTAGTGGATCCACTTAGTAGTTCATGTTCTATACCGATAGCAAGGTATAGGACCGTCCTTGGCAATGTGAGGTAAAACGTTGTACCATCACTTAGGCTCATAGTGATGGTTTTCGGTTAGAGAATCTCCCACAGAAGTTATATTACTTTTTATATGAGTAAAGCTAAGTTTTTTATTGTTTTATCTCTAAACAAACTAAGATTGTTTTATAAGCTTTATATATATCGCATGTGTTTTATTGCATTATATTGAGTTGAGTTATTCATGAGTTGAGAAGAGCCAATGTAAGTGTTTCTTTCAGGATCTTTCAAGCCTATATATTGTTTTGCATTCCAGCTCGCATACTCGTAAATTCAATGAACTGATGCCAGTTGGCCTGCATTGTCTTATGATGCAGACACAGGTAACCAGGATCAGCATCTAGCGCCTCGTTAATCTAGCTTGAGCAATCAGAGTTTGTGGTGAGCTTCCTTGCATTCGGAGGACTCTTTTATTCGCTTTCTAGTTTAGTTCATTAGGATGTTGTGGGGTTTATCCCAACATCCATCTCAGTTGTTTAGAGGCTTCATAGACAGTTAGTAGTTTAGTAGTCTCTTCATTATTCATTCAGATATTATGTTAAAGACTGAGTTGCCATTTTGGCTAAACTATTAATTCTTAAGTTATGCATGAGTTGTATTTTCTTATGTTTAAGTCTTCCGCTGAGTTAAGTAAGTCGGTCCAAGGGTTCGCTTGGGGCCAACAATGGTCTTCGAGTGCCAGTCCCTCCTAGGGTCTAGGCTCGGGGTGTGACATAATACTAGGATAGATATCGGGACAAAATCCTCGATAACTTAACAAAAGCAGGAAATAAATGTGAAGCCCTCCGGAAAGTAAGAAGGCTCACTAAAGATAGCTGGAGTGCAAATGGTATCAACGAAGCGCCTGTTGATGACCCTGAACACATGTATCTGCATTATAATAAGATGCAAGTCAAATGACATCAGTAAATTTAATGTACGAGCAAGTAAGGAGAACTAAAAACATAGATAATTGAACTGACAAGACTAAGAGAATACTCACCTCAACTAAACTCCAATACAAAAGCAATAACAAGAGATGCAATGTTTAAAGCATTATGAAGCAGAAGATATTAACTCAATGATGTATAAAAATACAAAAAGTTGTTCTTTACTCTTATTTGAGAGATTCTCTAACCAAAAACCATTTCTATGAGCTATGTGATGATACATCGTCTCACCCATGCTGCCACAACTGTCCTATACCTTGCCATGGCATAGAATACCTCAACTAAGTGGATCCACTAAGTTATGCTTAAAATAAATAAGGAATTGTCTAAAAAGTATGACCCTTTACCCATGTTGGCTACATGTTTTATGAAGAATGCGAGTTTTTTGAACTCATCCTCATATCGGTGCTCAATACTACTCCCAATAAATATATACTCAATGCTCAATGTTTAAAACCATTATTTTTTCTCAATTTGAGGTAATTACTCAAAAGATCATCTTAAAAGAGGTAATGCTCTGTAATATCTCTGAACTCATAAACTCATTTAGAAATTAAGGTTTCTCTCTTTCAATGTAAACGTTTATATTTGGGAATACTTAGTTCCATTATATTCTTTTTCAATCATGAACATGACTCTTCTCATTACTCATATTTTCTTTCTAAGAAAATTAGTTCAAAATCATTGTTGGTTACAAAAGATCCTCAAAATAACTCAAAAAGACTTCTTGAACTTTCCTCTTAATCTCACTTTGGTTTTGAATGTAACTTAAGACATGTGATTAGAATATGTAGGAGCTCTCAAGGGTGAATAGAGACTTTAGGAGCTAATGCAAAGAATGGGAAACTATAGTCACGACTTAAAGGAACATGTCCGGATTGAAACACGAAAAGGAATAGGCCAGGCAATCCCTCACACACTGTTGGCACATGGGACAGGCCTCAAACTACTAGTCCAAGTTTGGGGAGCACTGCTGGTGGGGCACCAGGCCCCAAACTACTGGGCGTCAGTCCGGGCGCCTTGGTAGTGCGCCGCCCCACCCTCTACCCAGAAAATCCAATGAATTTTTCAAACCAAAATAGGATCCCAACTAGTTTAGAACGGGGGAAATTCTCCTAAAATCTTCTCAATTCTCAAAACCAACACAAATACACGAGGAAACTCCATACAATCCCTTTGGGAATATAAATTTTACCAAAGATCCACAACACAAAAGAATTCATAACCTCCATTATTAAATAATTGAACTAAGATCAAGAACTACGCAAGAATCCTATAGATACAATGATTTCGTGGATAAATTAGATGTATGGTGTGAGGAAGAACAATTCCAACACTGTGAGAAGCCTTACATACCTGGAAAGAACAATGTTCTTGGGGAAAATCGATGGGATCTTGACGAACTCTTGAAACCTAGCCTTTTCTCCCCTTGGAACCTTTCTCTAATTTCTCTAAGTGCTAAAGAACATGAAAATATGATTTAGTATCTGATTAGATCCTTAATTGAGTGAAGAAAATGTGGCTAAGCTTAGGAGGAAAATGGAAAAGACCAAACTACCCTTCTAGAAATGAATGGGATGCCTTTAAGAGAGAGGCTTCACTCAAACGGGCATAATTTTTTACTCTGAGCGCGAAATAAGGCAAACTTGGCGGCTTTTGAAAGAGGACTTAAAGGCCTTTAATTTGATAGGTAACGGGCCACCTAATTCTTTATGTGCTAAAATATATGATCGTTTGAAGTGACCCAAAACTAAAAACTGATGGGTGACTTGTATGAACCTCTTTTAAGCTCTTTTCGAAAACCGAGGTGTTACATCTGGTTGCAGGCAAGGGATTTTGAAATTGACATCTTTGTTATGAAGATCTCAATTTCTTTTTTCTACTTTCTCTCTTACTTTGAACCATCCTCCTTATTTCCTCAAGCTTACCCTCACACGCTTGGGCTGGTAAAGTGGGCTGGTATAAACCCTTATAAAACCCCATCTAGCTTTCCAACTCCAATTTATCCAATAACTCTGAAGAACCAAGCAATGAGGATTTACTCGAGTCTTTGGAATACAGATGATTGGGCGACAAGAGGAGGACTTGTCAAGACTGATTGGAGCCAAGCACCCTTTAGTGCTTCGTATAGAAACTTCAATGTGAATGCTTGTATTCCCAATTTGTCATCTTCTTGCAATTCCAATTCTGCAACTTCAACAAGCAACTCATGGTTGAATGAAGAGTTAGATAACACAAGCCAAGAGAGGCTCAAATGGGTGCACAAGAATTACATGGTTTATAATTACTGCACTAAATCTAAACGATTTCCACAAGGATTTCCATCAGATTGTGTTTAGAATAGCTGAGCATTTACAGTGAAAAATGTTGTATTCTTTTACTTATGATCTATAAAATTATTATATTGATTCTTTTATTGTTCTGCATCAACCAGTAGCAGAGGATTACAAACATCTTATTTCTTAGTTTTGTTACTAAGGGATCGTTCCGTGAAATTACACCGTTTTGCCTCAAGTTTTCTTAGGAATATTTGAATATTTTAAAAAATATGATTTATTTCCATAAGTTCTAAAAACTTTTAAAACTATCCATAAATTTATATTATCTATTAATTATAGTGAATATGTTCGTTTAAAAAATAACCTTATAACATAATTGATAACAATCAACACCAACAAAATAACAATATATGCAAGAGCAATACATTAATCACATATTCAAACTTGTCATTGATTCAGTTATAATTATAATCCATTAGAAACAAATTGTTCTTTTTTCTCAATTTTGTCACTTAAATTAGAATTCGAACTCTTCTGGAGGAGGTGGTAACAAACTATTCCTTTATATAATCTTCCCACATTCTACGGACAATGTCTTCCCTACAAGCTTTCATTTTTAGATCAGATGACAGAGAAGACAAAACAATATTGTTACTCTTAGTCGATTGTTCGTCATCTTCATCAGTAACCATATCATCACGTTTATGTTCATTGAATATTTCATCACTGTTTTGATTTTCACGCAAAAAGAATTATGTAATACGGCACAAACAACTACTATTTTCACTTGCATGCCTAAATCATAGTTGTTCATGTCTTGTCGTAGTATTCTGAATCTACTTTTCCACGCACCAAATGTTCTTTCAATTACATTACGCAAAGAGGCATGTCTGTAGTTAAATAACTCTTTGTCATGCTTAGGCTCTCTTTCACTTTCCTTGTAGTACTGCAAATGATACACATTCCTTTGTTACTTAATATATAGAGATGTTTAATAGATAGAGGAGTAATCTTGTTATTTATTGATAGTAATAGATAGATATGGTAGATACAAAATAATGAATTTTTTTTTATAAAATATAAAAGTTTGGGATGATTTTTTGAATTTTTTAAAATTCTCAAGTACTATAACTTGACCCAAAAACTAGTTTTTTCTAGTATTTGGGAACTTGGGATTCTTGAAAAATATATTTGCCAAGTTATGTAGCAAAACACCACTGGCCAAGTTTTTCCAAGTTTTATTTGGGGCCAAACCAAACAGGTCCTATATCTCTTGTTATATTTTTGGTCTTAATATACCACCTTCTGTTATACTTTTGGTCCAAATATTTCATTATATTTTGACTCAAATTTATTCTTGATCTGAACAAAACAAATATGTTTCAAGCTTATTAGTTTTGTCTCAAAAAAATGGCTGACCTAGGTTTCCTTCCTAGCTAGCAACTGCGCAACTCTCATGGCTGCTACGACCACTGGACGACCTCCTTTCGAGGCTGTCCATCCCGCCCCAGCTCCCCAAACCACCACATACGCCACCCTTTTCAATTCCAATACTATAAATTCTAAACAATATGCCCTAATTAACTAACATACAATCGCAAAATCAATTGAAATAATTCATGGTGAACCTACTATCACGTTTTCAATGGAGGAAAGGCAAGACTTTATGATTGAATAGGGATTGCCTCAAACAGTGGTGTTTAAATTATCCCATGGTGCGCCAGATTTGAAGGTATTAAGGTTAATTTTACCGAAACATCTTGGTACCAAGGGCAATTGTTTAATTGGCTTACTTGCTCCAAGACAAATTTTGTTGAGATTTGATCAATATGAAGATTATGTACTAGCTTTATCTCGCTTAGTTAATTATCTTCTCTACAATGGAGAGGAGCACCAATGTAGTGTTTTTCCATGGTCCATTGGTTATAATCCTAAGAAGGAAACGACATTAGCTGTGGTTTGGATTTCTTTACCGAACTTATCTCCAGATTTGTTTGCAAAGAAGTCTTTGTTGTCTATAGTGTCGGCAGTTGGGAAACCAATAGCTATAGATAAAGCTACTCAAATCAAGTCAAGACCTAGCACAACTAGGGTCAAGGTTATACTTGATCTAATGGAAAAGCTTCCAAATCGTATAAGATTGCAGTTTGTGGATGGAAAATCTGGTAAGTTGATCGAGGTTTTTCAGGAGATTGTATATGATAATCTACCTTTGTATTGCAATTATTGTAAGCACCAAGGTCATGATGAAGATAGTTGTCGTTTGATCTCGAAAAGAAATCAAAATAATAAAAAAATTGATGATACCATTGAAGTTGCTTCAAAAGGTACTATCGACAGTGAAAAGTATCAAGGTGATGCGAGAGAAATACTAAATGAAAAAAGAAAGGTTGTAGATGTCGATCAAAGTAAAGCTACTTCTTTAGATAGACAATTGGTTGCTGTCACTTCTGAGCAAAATCGTGCACACTCAATGGATGTTGTTACAAGTAATATTAGTGTTCAAACAACTACCGAAAACAAAGGAGGAATGCCAAGAGTTGGGGTTGATGCACTGTGAGTTGGTGTAGGCAAAAAAATAATGGATTCAGGACACAAACTAATGGATACATATGATGTTGAAGATGCTGAAAATTCTGGGCAGCATGTTTTGCAAGTTGAAACCAAGAATGCAACTAAAAATTGGACACTGGTTGCACACAAAACTTCAACTAGTAATTAGAGTCTTTCCCGGACTAGTCAAAATAATTCTCCATGTAGTGAAAAAGGTGTGACTGAAAATTTTAATGACAGTGAGAAGAGGCAAGATATTAGTAATGCCTCAAGAGACCTATTATGCTCGAATCACTTTGATGCTTTATTGAAGACCACTGGAAAGCAAGTAAAGTTAACATAGAATGACAACGATTTAATCCAAGAAAAATAGGTCTCTTCACCTACTTTGAATAGCAAATTAAGTCCAGAAGCTCCCGTATTTGTGCCTAAATGTGTGATTGCAAAGAAGAATGAGTCAAGGGCCTTAGTGTCAAATACAATTGATTTAGGGGAGGATTCTCTTGATGAAGATGAGGAAGACAATATGTTTGATTTGGGCGATGATTTTCTTGATGAAGATGAGGAAGATATGCTTGACATATGCTTTGATAAAGTGGCTAGGGAAGCATATATATCACCTAGGCAACAAAGAAGTGGAAGCAACAAGAGCAAAAGGAAAACACATGGAAGGCAACATAGTTGGGACAGTAAAATGACTGAGGAGTTTGTTCCAAGATACCTACCGATGCGACAGGCAAAGAAAAACCATTTGATAGTATCAATAGGTTCAACAAGATCCATTAAATCCATAAAGAAAGTATGAATTATTAAGTGTTGTTGGATAGGTTTGAAGAAGAAGACAAAAGAAAAATACTTCATACTTTTGATGGGCAATCAATCTTTTTTAATTCATGCGGTGTAATATATAGTTTGAGTCTGATAACTCAACTTTCTTCTTGATTGGCATGTTTTTACATTATTTAAGTATCCTCATTTGTAATATCATCATGGAGCGTATTACAAACTCTGTGGTGATCAGAAAATACGTAGTTCTCTCTAGCTCTTATTTTCTTCATGCTTGTTAGGTAGTAGACGTTAGGTACTTCATTATGATTAGTACGGTAAGGCCTAGCCCCCCTTGCTTGCACTTATCTCTATTGATATTTTTTATGTTTAATAAAAGGCCACTAGACAGTGTCTAGTGGTAAATTTGCGGGGGAAAAAATGTTTCAAGCTTAGAATCAAATAACTTGCTCTGAATTTTAATAATTTGATTTCTTTTTAAATCCATTAGGTGATACTATTTCTAATATTCTGGATACCATATAGTGCAGGGGAACTTTTGCCTATTTTCTAATATTTTTGTTGTTTGAACATGGATGATCATGGTTAGTAAAATATTGATCAATGAACAAAATGTAAATGCACAATGGAAACTGTCACATTAAGTAAATGAAAATAAAAAGGCCAATTGAGGAGAAAAAATTACCCAAATGTATTAGGAGTACATCGGGATTAGAATTGAAATTTGTAAAAGGTCAGCTGGTTGGTCCATAGATAATATTGCCACGGGATATAACTATTGGGTTTAGCAAGGTGTGAATGGGAAATAAAAAGAGAAAATGGAAAGTAAAAGAACCAATGAAAGTGGGGGAACCAATTTTGGAGGGAAAATGAAAAGTCATTGTAAAGTGCAAATGGAAAGTCCATTTTACCATATTGGTAGAAGAAAGGAAATTGTTGTCCTTATATTAGGAAACACTTCCTTTAGTTCTTAAAGAGTTAAGAAGAAGGTGCCCCTCGTGCCGTCGTTGTCGCTCGGCCTCGGCCTCGGCTTCGGCTTCGGCTTCAGGGATTTGGATTTGGATTTGATTGATAATATTTTTTGGACAAAATTTATTTAATGAATCTTGTTAATTCATTTATTTTCTCTTATAAATTAATTCAGAATGTTAGTTAAATAACATAATTAATTTCGCATGTAATGGTAAATTCGTTTGAAAGGATTTGTTCCTTCCGAAAAGTCGTTACTTTTCCCAAAAGACCCAACATTCTGGGAAAAATGGGTCTGGACAGATTTGTTTGAACAGACATGTTCCTTGCTGCTAATGGCTATAAATAAGAGGTCATTTTCGTTTTTCAAACATTAAAATTTTTTTCCTCTCTGCATACATTTTCTTGCATAAATAAAATTGGCGATCGACTAAGTCTGTGTGTGCTCTTGTTGTTGTTCTTGCGTTCGCTGAAGTTATTGAAGTTTGAGGTACCACTACTTCTTTAATAGGTTAATCCATTTTATCTTGGGAGGAATTAATCTGCAACCTTGGGTACAGTGATGAGATTAAATTTCTTAAGGAAACACAGTGGTTTCTGTGAACTCGGATTAAAATCATTTTGTCCATTTTATTTATTTTCTTTTTCTGTATTTTTGACTAACCTGAATACAGGAGATACCAATCTTAAGAAATTTAATAGTTTCTGAATTTGAGGTTTCTGGAGATTAAAACCTTATGGTTTTCTACTCTGTTTGAATTTTTAAAATTCATTCGATTAACGATTAAAAGAACATAAAAACTTTATCGTTAAATCAGAAATAGTCTGTGTAAGGATTTATTCTTTACTGTTAGTATTTCACATACTAAAACTGTCTGTTATTTGTGACAGAAAAAATGACTAATTCAAGTGAAGTAAATGCTGGAACAGTAAGTGCTGCAACAACATCGGTTGCACACAATTGTTCAACTGCTGCCCTAGCACCGGTTGAGAAACCTGCAAAGTTTTCTGGAGTCGACTTCAAGAGATGGCCACAAAAGATGTTCTTCTATCTGACTACGTTGAGTCTGCAGAGGTTCATTAATGAGAACGTTCTTGTTATGTCGGATGAAATTCCGCCTGAAGAACGATTCTTGGTAATAGAAGCATGGACTCATTCTGATTTTTTGTGTAAAACTATATTCTGAGTGGCCTGCAGGATGATCTATACAATGAGTACAGTAATGTCAAAACTCAAAAGAACTCTGGGATGCTTTAGAAAAGAGGTACAACACAGAGGATGCCGGAATGAAGAAGTTCATTGTGGCAAAGTTTCTGGACTATAAGATGATAGACACTAAGACTGTCGTCACCCAAGTTCAAGAATTGCAGGTCATAATCCATGATCTCCTTGCTGAAGGTATAAAATTATTTAATACCTATGTTGATAATATTAAGTCTATTCTTAATACTCACATAAACATTAATGCAGGATTGGTTGTGAATGATGTTTTTCAAGTGGCTTCCATTATAGAGAAGTTACCTCCATTGTGGAAGGACTTCAAAAACTACTTGAAACATAAATGCAAGGAGATGACTGTTGAAGATCTCATGGTAAGGCTGAGAATCGAATAGGACAACAATGCCGCAGAAAAGAGGTCATGTGGTAATTCAGCAATATCAGGAGTAAATATTGTTGAAGAAGATCCCACAAAATCAAAGAAAAGAAAGAAAACATCTGGTCCAAAGAGCAATCCTCCTAAGAAGAAATTCAATGGAAGCTGCTTCAATTGTGGTAAACGTGGTCATAAGGCTACTAAATGTCGGGGTCCCAAGAAGGAAAAGAAGAAGGATCAAGCAAATTTGGCTGAATCTAAAGGAGAGTTGGACGATCTCTAGGCAATACTTTCAGAATGCAACTTGGTTGGAAATCCAAGAGAATGGTGGATAGATTCTGGCGCCTTATGCCATGTTTATGCCAACCAAGAATTATTTGCATCATATACTCTAGCACCAACAGATGAAAAGTTGTTTATGGTAAACTCCGTTGTTGCAAAAGTGGAAGGAACATGCAAGGTTCTCTCAAAGATGACATTGGGCAAGGTGGTGACTTTGAACAGGGTCTCGTACGTTCCGGAATTGCGTAAGAACTTAGTTTCTATACCAGTTCTGACTAAGAACGGATTTAAATGTGTATTTGTTTCTGATAAAGTTGTAGTGAGTAAGAATGAGATGTATGTTGGAAAAGGTTACCTCACTGAGGGTCTCTTTAAACTCAATGTAATTGCAATTGATATGAATAAAGATTCTGCTTCTTCTTACTTGCTTGAGTCTAAATGTTTATGGCATAAACGTTTGGGACACGTTAATAACAAAACCTTGAGAAAAATGATTAACTTAAATGTTTTGCCTAAATTTGAGTGCAATAAATCAAAATGTCAAATTTGCATTGAATCTAAGTATGCTAAGCATCCTTATAAATCTGTTGAAAGGAATTCATATCCCTTATAACTGATTCACACTGACATTTGTGACATGAAGTCAACACCAACCCGTGGTGGGAAAAAGTATTTCATAACTTTTATTGACGATTGCACTAGATATTGTTATGTCTATTTGCTAAATGGTAAGGATGAAACAATAGATGCATTTAGGCAATATAAAACTGAAGTTGAAAATCAATTGGATAGAAAGATCAAAATGATTAGAAGTGATAGAGGTGAAGAATATGAATCTCCATTTGCAGAAATATGTTTGGAAAATGGAATAATCCATCAAACTACTGCTCCTTACTCTCCCCAATCCAATGGAATTGCAGAAAGGAAAAACCAAACTTTAAAGGAAATGATGAATGTTTTACTTATAAGTTTAGGTTTACCATAAAACTTGTGGGGGGAAGCTATCCTTACAGCAAATCGAATACTCAATAGAGTGCCTCACACGAAGACACATATTATTCAATATAAGAAATGGAAAGGTAGAAAACCCAACTTGAAATATTTCAAAGTGTGGGGGTGTCTAGCCAAAGTCCAGGTTCCTATACCTAAGAGAGTGAAAATAGGGCCTAAGACTGTGGATTGTGTATTCATTGGATATGCCACAAATAGTAAGGCATGTTGATTTTTGGTTCATAAGTCCGAACATCCGGATATTCATGATAATACAGTAATGGAATCAGATAATGCTAAATTGTTTGAACATATCTATCCGTATAAAACTAGACTTGAGTCAAAGGACAACTACTTCATTTGGATCTGATTTTGTAATATTCCTTTTTGAAAGTGCACCTCAAACATTCAAGGAAGCGATGTTGTCTAGCGACTCAACCTCTTGGAAGGAGACTGTCAATAGTGAGATTGAATTAATCTTAAGCAATCATACCTGGGAGTTGGTTGATCTTCCTCCAGGGAACAAACCCTTGGGTTCAAAATGGATCTTCAAAAAGAAGATGAAAGATGATGGAATCTTGACAAATATAAAGCAAGACTTGTTGTCAAAGGCTTTAGACAGAAAGAAGATCTTGATTATTTTGACATACACTTGCCAGTGACTAGGATTACATCAATTCGGATGTTAATTGCCCTAGCTGCAGTATACGGTCTTGAAATCCATCAAATGGATGTGAACACCGCTTTCTTAAATGGCGAGCTGGAGGAAGAGATCTACATGAAATAGTCTGAGGGCTTTGTAGTTCCTAGCAAAGAAAAGAAAGTATGCAAACTTGTTAAGTCACTTTATGGACTAAAACAAGCACCGAAACAATGGCATGCAAAGTTTGATCAAACCATGTTGTCAAATGGATTTAAGATCAATGAGTGTGATAAATGTGTTTACATTAAAGACACTCCGGATCAGGAAGTCATTGTATGCCTATATGTGGATGACAGGTTGATAATAAGCAAGGACATTGCCAATGTAAAAGTGACTAAGCGTATGTTTGCTAGTAAGTTTGATATGAAAGATCTAGGAGTAGCCGATTTGATATTGGGAATAAAGATTCACAAAACTCCTAACGGTCTAGCATTGTCTCAATCTCATTATATTAAAAAGTTACTTGAAAAGCTCAGGTATTTGAATTTCAAAAAGGCAAAGACCCCAATTGATGTGAACCTTAATCTTGCTAAGAATAAAGGTGAAAGTCAATCTCAATTGGATTATGCCAGAGTATTGGGAAGTTTGATGTATGTCATGAATTGTACACGACCAGACATAGCCTGCGCTATAAGTAAACTGAGTCGATACACAAGTAATCCCAATTAAAATCATTGGTTGGCAATAAAGAGAGTTTTGGGGTACTTAGGAGACACTCAAAACTATGATTTGCATTACAAAAAAATCCAGCAGTTCTTGAAGGATATAGTGATGCAAATTGGATTACTGGGTCAACTGAAACGAAATCCACGAGTGGATATGTTTTCACTATTGGTGGAGGA
>JAJOOR010018375.1:0-29580 GCA_036250505.1 Solanum acaule | reverse complement strand
GTCCTCTGTTTGAATGTGGCGGCGCAGTTTGCTGATTCTCATGTTGGGAATGTTGATCAATCTGTGAGATCTTTAGATCTGATGGCTGGATCACTTATCTCTCTTATTAGATGGTCTCACCAGGCGAAGGAAGCACTTGGGCAGGAGGCTGCTGTAAAAATGACCCAGGATATAACAGAAATGTGGCTCAGGCTGATACAGGGACTGCGAAAATTTTGTAAAGACCGGAGAGAAGAGGTAAGGGATCATGCCATCTTGATGCTGCAGAGGTGCTTGACTGGAGTTGATGGGATCCATATCCCAGAAGATTTGTGGTTGCAATGTTTTGATCAGGTGATATTTACATTACTGGATGAATTACTCAATCTTGCCCAGCCGAGCTTTGTGAAGGATTATAGGAGCACTGAAGGAGCAATAGTTTTGGCACTGAAGCTCATGTTCAAAATGTTTTTACAGTCTTTGAATCATCTCTCCCAGTCGACATCCTTCTGCAAACTATGGTTAGGGGTATTGAGTCTAACAGAGAGATGCATGAAGGTGAAATTTAAAGGGAAACTGAGTGAGAAGATCCCTGAACTCATTTCCGAGCTCCTAAAGAACACTCTACTTGTCATGAAAACAAGTGGAATTCTGGGGCCAAGTAATCCTGTAGGAGGGGACAGTTTCTGGAAGTCAACATGGTTGCATGTCCACAAAATATGCCCATCTCTTCAGACAGAAATCTTTCCCACAAACGAAGCAGAGCAGTCGGAAAAACAGCATATAGCAGGCTGTAGTCCTCTGGCAGAGGGACATGTTATCGTCTCATCTGGTAATAGCACAGCTTGAAGATAAAGTTCCCATCGGACAGGTCTTTGTACAGTGAAAGTGACATTCTTTGTCAGCACAATCATTAGCGTAAGCAGATGATGAGTTTTGCAGCTGAGAACCAGTTAAGCTTTATAGAAGCAGCATTTGGGAGCTGAGGAGCAAATCTGAATTCAGCTTCTTCGCGGTATGATTTAGTTTACAGGTTGTGATATCTTTATTTCCACTCTTCAAAAAGGCATATATTTGCAGCCTTGTTGGCTGTTGATCGAAGATTTAAAAGAAGGGGTTACTTTGATGAAATTTTGCACCGTCATCGCGGTTCCTGTACACACTCAAGTCTGATAGTAGTTAACCATTTTGTCTGTACAATACTAGCATACTAGTACAAAATATTTCCAGGATTACTTGGCCCCAGGTTGATACACAGTTTTCTTGAAATCGTATTAGTATGAAATATTTCCATCAGGTTGATACACAGTTTTCTTGAAATAATATGTTGCGATTAACTAATAACAAGTTTCATCTCCAATGTTGACTAGTCTTACTATTTTTTTCAAGTTTTATTCTTACTTGGGAAAATCAGTTAACATAAATAAGACATCATATTACTAAATATACATATACTTTTACTTGTTCACTAAAATAAACAAAAAATTAATTTACAAAATATATACAAAGCACTTGTTGTACAAATAAGCTTATAACATATGGGAGGATTGTATACATATAAGCAACGGAATAGATACTGGGGTCAACAAATATATATATTATAGGTTCACTGTGCAAAACTATGAGTTCGGAGCCAAAAGGGGAAAAAAAATGAGTGAAATTTCCAAAAGGACAATTAAAAATAAGATTGGAATCAAATATTTAAACGGAAGGGTAATGCCGTGAAAATTAATGGAGAATGACGCAGTGCCCCTAAGGCACAAGGAGACCTGCTACTTGTAAGTCGTAGGGCTGCTTGTAAGTCACAGGTCAACCTGCGCCTTGTAAGGCGCATGGGAAGGTGTGCCTTACTGCTCAGTATTTAAAAAAAATAAAATTTAGTCACTTTGTAAAAAAAAACGTTTAGTAACTGAAAAAAATGTTTTGTCTTTAGTGGTGTGAAAATTACTCAAGTTTAAATTTGGAGCTTATTGATTAGTATTATTACTATTTTCCAAAATGCAGATTAATCATCAAGTTTCGTTAATTGAAACGCTTTGAAATAATTGGTTTTATAAAATTCACAATGTTTTTCAAGTTATTTTAAAATAGTTTTGTCACCTTTTATGATTTTTAACTAATAATCATAATTTTTTTTTGTTTCACTCAAATATTTTGTTAATTAGTATAAATTAGTTAGAAGATTATATTTTTGAATTAATTAGTTTATAATTATTTTATTTCATTAATATTAAGAAGTTTATTTAAATCCTAGCCGAATTAGTAAATTTGGTTACGTTCTTAATTAGAATTGACCGTAATTGAAACTGGTGAGGTCATGTCCTAATTTAAAATCTAACCCCTTTTATCGTAAATTTAACTATTTTGTTACCTCAATTTAAACCCAATTTATTTTCGTTTATATAATAAGAAAAAGAGTAAATTATAGGTTTAGCAAACATAAAAATCATACTTGTATGTTATAGCTATAGTTTGCATAATTGACTCTATAACAAACTTTATGTTTGTTATGGCTATTAATATGTATATTTTGGCATACTTATACAAAATAATCAATTGTATAAGTATATATTTGGAATCTGTATACAAATAAGAAAGTATTTTTTTTTTTATAATCTGTGTTTGTATAAAGCGAGAAAGAGAAAAGACAAAAGAGAATTGGACAGGGGAAGATTTGTATTGTATAAGAGTAAATTTTAGGTTTAGCAAATATAAAAATCATATTTGTATGCTATAACTATATTTGTATAATTGCGCTCCATAGCAAACTTTATGTTTGTTATGACTATTAATCTGTATATTTCGGTATACATATACATAAAAAAATATGTATTTGGGTCTATTTGTATATTTCAGTAGACAAATGGGTCCTGCATTTGTATATTTCGGTATACAAATGGGTTCTGCATTTGTATATTTCGATCTATTTGTATATTTTGCTATACAAATGGATGTTGCATTTGTATATTTTGATTTATTTGTATATTTTGGTATACAAATGGAATGGCAAAAAACATGAAATGTTTGCTGCGAATTACAAATAAAAGAAACTATGGCTATAACATTTAATTTGAATTAATAGTTTGCTATTTCATACAATTTTCCCATTGTATAATTATAAGTGTATAAGACAAAAAGATATGTATTCGTATATATAGTTTTCTCTCGCTTTATACAAACACAAACACAAACACAATTTATACATTTGTGTTTATATAAAGTGAGAGAGGCGAGAGAGAGAGAGAGAGAAAGAGAGAGAGAGAGAGAGAGATAGAGAGAGAGAGAGAGTGGCGAGCGAGATCAGGAGAGTGGCGAGCGAGATATCTGGGGAGAGAGGCGAACGAAAAGATATGTATTTGTATTTATATATACAGTTTTCTCTCGCTTTATACAAATACAAACATAATTTATACATTTGTGTTTGTATAAAGTGAGAGAGGCGAGCGAAATCAGGAGAGTGGCGAGTGAGATATCTAGGGAGAGAGGCGAATGTCAAAGTGTTTACTACGGATTAAAATTAAAAAAAACTGTGATTATATATCATTTAATTTTAATTAGTAGTTTGTTATTTTATACAATTTTCATTAAGAAAAATTATGAAGAGTGCAAAGGTAGAATGGATCCAAAAAGACAATTTTCCTAAGAAAGTCCCAAGGCCCAATATTAGTTAGATACATCAGATGTCAGTCCATTATAAGAGAATTTTACTCACGCTCTTTTGTGTCTGTCGAACGAACGAATGGCAACAGGGGCGGCTCAACGTAATTCGGGGTCTAAAGCGAAATTTCAAATTGAGGCCTAAAATATAAACAAACTTCGTATACATATTTATTCAAATTTTATTTCTATAAGTAATAAGTTGACAAATATTGAATAAAGATAAGAGTTAGAACCATAGAATCTCAAGAAGTTGATGACTTGGTATACCCCATTTTAGTATGCTTGATATAATGTTTGAAACTAAAATTTAAAAATAAAAAAAAAAGAATTTATAATACACTTTTCACTATTAATTCTTATTTTTAACAAAGTACAAAGGATGTTCAAGTGGGTAAAATAATATATTTTTAAAATATTATACTTTTAATCATAAAAAATTAATTTTTTCTATAAAATTTTTAACACGTAATTTATTCTTGACAAAAATTTGAGGCCCCCATAATTTGGGGGCCTAAGGCGTAAGCCTTATTTTATAAAGCATAGAGCCGCCCCTGATGGCTGTAGTGTAAAAACAGGGTATTCACACAGAAGCAACAACTAACAAGCTAAACTATTAGACATATCATTCCAGAGAAGCATGGAAGAAGATGTAGATATCCTAAATTAGCTACTAGATTACATGCTTTGAATATGTACCCGTAAAGGGTAGCTAGTTAGATATGAATACGGATTTTTGCAAGGATGGAGCTTATGCCGATACCTGCTCATTTTCCCGATGTGTAATGTTCACTTGGTAAATTAAAAATTTACTTACCAAAAAAATAATTAAAAATTCAGAAGACTCATATATAAATATATGGTTCCATTAATATTATAAATTAATAATCTTTTAAAACTACAAATATATCTAAGACAATTTAGTGAAATATGATTCTATCGTCTTTTATTTTTTGTTAAAATTTAAATCTAGTTGAAGCTCATCTCTGTTCCATCCAAAAGTTTTGGTGTTGTCTTTTCGAACTACATCATAAAATTATGAAGAATTCTAGATGCGGTAAGTGTTTCCTTAGGCGTAACTGGTTCCAAAAGTATTGTATCATCATCAACAATAATGTATTCATTATACATTATGTATAATAAAACTTTGTGTGTAATACATTTTTTTTTTTTAGGTGAATTCAATAAATATGATACATAATTTAGTAAGATATATTGATTTTGATGTAATAAAATTAACCTTTATTGAATCTTAAAACACTCTTTAAATTAATAAATATTAATTTATCAATTAAATAATACCTCTAAATAATATCTCATAGTCTTACCTATATTAATTTAGTGAGGTTTTACGGTAGATGAAGGTCAAGCCTGTATTTTATATGCAATCCGCTAGGAAACTTAAAATGTTGTCAACTATACTAGGAAAGTTTACTTCGTTATGTAATTTTTCAATTTATATTTGAATGTGTTTTATAAGTAGTAATATGTGGTCGTGATTGGGAAAGATTAATAATTTTAACATCTCTCTCTTTATCTTATTTTCTTTTGTTTTTACATTTATATGCTTTAGTTTTGAAATTGGTTAAGTGTAGTTCCTTTGTTTTATCTATTAATTATTATATATTGATTTTACTTTAGGCATTTTGCAGATGACATTTTGAGAAAAAGTTTAGGAGAATTCAATATCGGTTGTTTTTTTTTTATGTAAATCTATTTCTTTTCTCTTTTCTTGTAGTGTACTTTTGTATTTGATTTATTCTCTACTTTAGTCTTAGTTAAGTTTAGATGTGTCTTTGGAATTTCAGTCATAGTCTAGGGGGTACTTATGCCTTATCCCTAATTGTATATAATAACAAACTATTAATTCAAATTAAATGCTATAACCATAGTTTGATCGCCTCTCTCCCTGAAATTCCCGCTCACCACTCTCCCTCTCTCGCTCACCAGTCTCTCCCTCGCTTCTCTCACTTTATACAAACACAAATGTATAAATTGCGTTTCTGTTTATATTAAGTGAGAGAAAATTGTATATACACATGCAAATACATATATCTTCGTCCTATACACTTATAATTATATAATACAAATCTTCCCTTGCCCAGTTCTCTTTTGTCTTTCTCTCTTTCCCGCTTTATACAAACACAAATTATACAAAATACAATGTATAATTTGTGTTTGTATAAAGCGAGAGAGAGAGAGAGATTTGATATACAAACATTTTATTTCGATTCAATTGTATACAAATTCAAATTTTATGCAGATATACAAACACATAAAATTGAATTGAGAGGCTACCAGCGATTTATACAAACGAGAGGCTTGTCAGTGATTTATACAAATGAGAGGCTGCCAGTGATTTTATACAAATCTGATGCCCATGTGATTTATACAATCTGATGCTCCATAGCAAACATAAAGTTTGCTATGGAGCGCAATTATGCAAACTATACAAGTATGATTTTTATGTTTGTTAAATGTGAAAGTTGCTCTTTTTTATATTGATGTGATTTTTTTCATCGGATATGATATATATATTATGTCATACGAGAAGTTGAAGATAATTTCACCAGATATAAAAAAGTGACATTCGATTATTGTAAAAGAGATCAATCAATATTTAGAAGAAAATTAGTTTTAAAAATAAGTATTATGATTTATGATTGTAGAATATTGAGAAGCAAACTAGTTTCAAAAATAAGTATTATGATTGAGGAATATCGAGAAGATAAAATAGATCGAGAGTAGTATTTCTTCAATTATTACATTCGAGCTTCAATTCTTAAGATGTGTAAAAGCAAAATCTGCCTACTTTCGCTATATTTATAAGTCAAATAGATATTTTTAACCCTATACACAAACATATACCACTAAAAGTTATGCTTTAGAGGTATCTTTTACCAAATCAATATTTTTCCATCTTATATCATTTTCCTTCCGCTAGAAATAAATGTTTTAAGCTAAATATAAGATTAATTGGATTGGATTATGTAAAGACCTTAAATTGGAGAAACTCTCGGGACAAATGAATACAACATTTTTACAACTTTTTGAAAATATAAAATCTACTACATCTCTTAGACTATAATTTTAATAGGATCTTCTCCTTTTTTTTTTCAAATTTTGTCTTTTATTGTTTTTTTTTATTAAGTAAATTAGCCCAAAAAGTAAAGGTCACTTATATGTTTTCCACTTCATTATGTTCTTTAAATCACACTACTTAGAAACATTAATGTGTCCTGTTAAAAAAGTTAACCTCCTAAGTGGGCGAACCAAGGAACTTAAATCCCAACATATATCAATAATTCAACTCCGAATAACAATAAAATGCGGAAGCTCAAAACTTGCTAAAGTAACCAATCAATTCAACCTCTAAAGTCTATTACACCTTATCCCCAAAACCTGAAAATCATCACATCAATGACATCTAATCTCCAAATACTAAGTCTAAGAGTATCAAAGACACCGAAATAAATGAAATAAAGTAATTTGTGTCCGAAAACTAAGGATATCAGGTCATGACCGAGAGAATCCAACACAAGCTCGAATGAATAGCTCACCCTTGAACCTGATATGCTGAGACTGGCTAGAGCTGAGGGTGAGTCAAAGTCGCTGGTACACTCACTGCACTCCACAAAAGTAAAATAAAGAAAAACACAAGTAGCGCTTAGTATAAGACAACATGTACTGAGTAGATATCATCGGCCAACTCAAAATAGTAACTAATATGCAATGAATAATAGTATAAAATCAATTATAACACTTAGCAGGTGATAAGCAACAAACAACATGAACAAGTGACAACTGAAGCAAGTACGTAATCAATCACAATATCAAGCACACACACAAGGACTCATGCCTCCACACCACGCTCGTTTGGGAAATGGGTTCTTTGAGATTGAGTACATTCAGTTAATTCAATGTTTTTCCTTTAATGTTACCGTGTCGGAACGTGACACTTCGATCCAATTATACCGTGTCGGAACGTGACACTCCGATCCAATAATACCGTGTTAGAACGTGACACTCCGATCCAATTATACCGTGTCAGAACGTGACACTCCGATTCAATAATACCGTGTCAGAACGTGACACTCCGATCCAATTATACCGTGTCGGAACGTGACACTCCGATCCAATAATACTGTGTCGGAACGTGGCACTCCGATCCAATAATATCATTAATTTATTATTTATTATCACCACTTTTCAATTAATTAACAATATTTCATCAAGCCTTCTTTATTCAAGGCATCACTTCGATAGAGAGGGTTCAAGATTATAAATTCCACGGTCTAAAGATTTCAGACCAATCACAAACCACACAACTAAGCTACACAATCAAGTACATAGAGAACTTCACAATATCATTCAATGCATATCAATCATTATTAAGAGTCTATCTATCAAATAGAATAAACCATAACCTACCTCCACCGAAGAATCAAAGTCGAGCAAACTACTTCTCCAACGATTTTCCTTTCCTCAATTCCTCGAAACGTTTCCAATCTATCAAGTATACAATATTCGTAAACAAACAAGTTCATGGACATCCATCATGCTATACTTCTAGCCTAGATCCGAAAAAATCATCAAGCACAAATCTATATTCAAGTTCCTAATCTTGAGGTCAATTGGTATATCAAGTCTTCTATTTCTTATATTCAAGCTTAAGGTTAAGTCTTAGTTCCTCCAAAAAAATTAATATAATGACATTCATATAATATAGTACACATAATATTTAATTACCTATACCAACATATCAATACTTGAGTCATAATGTGATAACCATAAAAAAATTCCATACCTAAAAAAGGCATAACCCGTAACTTCAACACTGAAATAACGCCTAAAGCCTTGACCGAAATTCCAAATTCATTTTACAATTCTAATTAACTCTTAATTGATCACCAGAAAATCATTAATTAGTCCTTAACTTCCTTAAAACAATGCTTAACCCAAGCATCCGTAGTAACAAACTAGTTGGTTTCTCAAATGGGAATGCAACACTGAATCTTAGTATCTGAACATGTCATACAACTGATAACTCTTTTAGTAGTTAGTATTTCCACTTGACAATCAACGTATTCATTTCCATATAACACTAGAACCACATCGTGAAAGTCTGTTAGATCCACCACACATCATACCTATCGAGAAGATCTTACCCCAATAGCTCACACAATTCTACCCATTGAATAACTATAAAACATTATCAAATTTGTTCTCTCTCTAGCCCAAGCAATTTGCTTTACTTCTTAGATCAAGTCAATAACAAAAGTAATACACTTCATAACTCTAACCACGTAAGCATCAATGACCCTCTCTGATATACCCTGAATCTATGAAGTCATAATAGAGATTCTGACCTTAATTGGTGCAACATAATTTAATCATTCGTCAAGCAACCCATACATATTATGAAAAATTTACTAAGTGTATTTTCCAAAGTAATGACGTTCATTATCTAGTCATCCTTTACGAAACTTCTTGAATGTTGTCACATATCTAGATAAAGTACAAAATTTGACCTCATAGGCTGCAACACATATCTCCGTTTCTCTATATTCAGGAAATCATATCTCCTCCTGTCGCTCAAAGTTTGGGGCATATAATTGGATGAAGAAGCTAGAAAATGCTGCCTTAAGTCATAGGTAGTGTGCCTTTACTAATCGGCACTCAACATGAGACTACCACCACATTTTGCGTCTCCCCGAAACTAGTATGTCACAAACTCAACACTAAGCCTCTCCACTATATTCATTTTATGTAGCAGGTCAAAACAATCAGCAATGAAAGCATAAGCATCTTCATAATCAATACCCATGAAGAATGAGGGTTTCAACTTTATGAACTTAATAAAAAATAATCATGTTGATCACTAGTCATTACATGCCCTGTAATCAATCGAGAAAATATACCTA
This sequence comes from Solanum acaule, assembly GCA_036250505.1. Classification (NCBI taxonomy): domain Eukaryota; kingdom Viridiplantae; phylum Streptophyta; class Magnoliopsida; order Solanales; family Solanaceae; genus Solanum; species Solanum acaule. Next base: position 20,020 of record JAJOOR010018375.1, on the reverse strand, counting down.
TTTCCAAGGACACATACTTGGTTTATCGAACCCCACATCCACTGAAGTCAACACTCTTAATACTAACAAAACATCATAACCACACCGATCATCTACCTTACTTCCAAACCATCATTAGTACCAAAGTATCCTTATCCAATACATGTTCAAAATATGGCTATCTCTCTTTCTATTTAAGCATTTCATGAAAAATACGAGTCCCAAACAAGGATAATAGCACTAATTTCAAATTTGATAGTACCTTTCCATCGAGATAAAACTATTAAATCACACCCAAAGTCAACTTCACACCACTTCCACATAACATGCTTTAGCTACCATTCTAAACCATCACATACCTCATGTCAACACTTAGGGAAATTCTTGGTCACTCAAATTATTCTGTATACTGTAAGCTCATAACCTCTATTCACCATCAAATGTCAATGTAAAACATTATAACATTCTATGTAGTCCTATCAATAGAGTAGTATTAATCCAACTCTAAATTCTTAATAACCATGTAGAATTATATCTCACCTTGTACATCATTCTTAAGTCATCTACCATAATTTGAGCAATCTAACCCCACGTAAAACTCTAAATTCTCCATACCTCACTGTTTGTCACCCAACCCAAAACTCAATATTTATAAAAGTCGATGATAAATTCCTAATAAGTCTGTACCGAACCATTTCACATCTCACAGTCATATCTAAACTCAAGCAAAAAATCAATACAACCTTGAACTACACCCCAAGGGTCTATATGAGAGGTCTTATTCCTTCACTTTTCTCAAATTCGTCTCATGGTGCAAAATTCTAAATATCTCGACCCTTCACTAAAAATTCAACCATACTCATTACTAAATTCAACACTACAATAGAACTTATCATCACACTCGAGCGGAACGTCTGTACACTCCTTTCTTAAGTTTCATCAAATAGCTTTTAACCAACCTGATGAACCTGTGACACTATTACCATAAAAGAGAAAAATGGATGAAATTAACCTCCTAAGTAAATTAATCATATCTCTAAGATAATACTTTCCTCTAGTTTTGACTTGGGCCAATGGAAAAAGGAAAAAGGAAAAATCACTCATTTTGATAAGATAATAAGATAATATGTTTTTAGAAGTGCCCTATATTCAAATATAAGGTCCCATTGTTATTACAAACTAATAATTCTTTAAAAGTACAAATATATCTAAGACAACTTAGTGAGTTTGATTCTATTGTGTTTTATTTTTTTGTTAAAGTTTAAATCCAATTGAAGTTCATCTCTAACTTTTCTTATTTCATTCAAAAGTTTCGGTGTTGTCTTTTTGAACTGTACAATAAAATTGTGAAGAATTCTAGCTATGATAAGTGCTTCCGCATAATTGGTTCCAAAGATATTGTATCATGCATCTTCAACTTCATCATCAACATTGATGTATTCATTGTACTTTATGAATGATAAATTTATTTCTTATGTGAATTCAATAAATAAGATAAATAAATTAGTAAGATATAATGATTTTGATGTAATCAAAATTAACTTCAATCTCAAAACACTCTTTAAATTAGTAAATATTAATTTATCGATTAAATAATACCTCTACAAAATAATAATTTCATAGTCCCATCTAAATTAGTTTAGTGAGGTTTTTACTGTATCCTTTTTTCCCCCCCCATTTATTCCATATGTTATGTTTGATATATTCGATATTTTATTTATCAATCATTTGTCTTTATCTAAAATATTTCCAACCCTAACTTTTGTTGCAGCTAGAATGTTAATGTTTATGCATAATAAGTAGTAATTTCAAAGTTTTGTAGTTGATACTATAGAGAGTGAAGCAGCCAGATTAAACATATTTTTCAACTAATCTATATGATCTACCATAAAATAAAGGAAAAAATACGCGAATTGACAAACATTAATAGTGTATTATTTAATTTAGCTATAGTTTCACATAATTATGATTCACGGTTACATATTAGTAAAATTTGCTATCAATTTCGGGACCCACAAACATATTTGTATCAAGAGAAAAAAATTCATACATGTCGGATTTGTATACTTTTTATACAAATCACAATTTATCTCTCATCTCTCCACTAACTAATTTTTTTCCTAAAATTTCTCACCCACATCAAATTTGAATTTTGAATTCTCTTCTTCTCCCTCATAATCTAGTTATATAATATTCAGGTAACCACCCAAACTGTTTCAACCAACTCTTTTTCCCACTTGCTTATGTTTACAGTAAAATATTGGATGATCAAACTCTATCAAAGAGAATTACTCGAGGTATACAATTGCATAACAATTTTTTTGATGATCCACCATCTTTTTCTTTGAATCGAATACAAGGTTTGAGAGACATTGTAGGTTTAGTTGCCTAATATATAGCATTGAAGATATTAGATCTAATGAAGAGTATAGATCCAAGTACAGAAACGACCCAATCCAATGCAACAAATTATCAATCAATAAAAGATAAACGACATCAAAATATTTGAGGGAGGAAATAAAGATGATGTTGAATCTGGTTTTAAGAAGAAGAGGAAAGTAAAAGACATTGCTTCTAACAATGATCAGTGAAGAACAACTGAAGTGTCACGATATTCTCGACCGTCGTGAGTGACACCCACACTAAACCACCGGGTAGGAGAACCAACTACCAACCCAAACCTTAACCCAACACATCATTTCTAAAATCAAGTCTTTATATAAAATAGTAAGAATTTTTTTAGAAACAACTAAATAATTGAGTCCCCATAAAGTCAATAAATAGTCAAATATTTTGCGAAAATAAAAACCCCTAAGAACTGAAAGCCATGGTATCAAAATCTATGGTAATCAATAATAGGGATGCAACCCCGAAACTAAGTAAATACAAACTAATAGTCAAAATGTTTGTGTTCGTAAAGATGGATAAGAAAATATAGAAGAACCCATGACAATTTGGAATTGTAGGTCACCTTTAGATTCGAAGCCATGCTTCCTTAAACTGAGGTATCAAATAAGTCGATCTCAATAAGTCCCATACTCAACAAGGAAAGAGCAAGTGCAATATCAGTACACAACCATAGTGTACTGGTAGGATCACACCGCCAACTCCAAACTATGAATGTAAACAGAAAACTACAACATAGTAAACACATGCCAACATATATAACAACAATCATGAACACATAAACTCCTAACCACAATATCTTGAACCAACCAATATCTGAAGGATGCCCCACATGATTTTAATTACAATTACCCAGTCTTCTCATGGAACCACAATACACATATCAGTAATGTCATGGAACTCACACAAGTTGTTAGTGTACTACTACGTTACCTAAGCTAACCAGAGTTAGTAGTCATACCAGGCGTGGTACCTGAGTCAACCGTTAGTATTCCTGTACCACCGTGGTACCCAAGCTAACCACCAAACACAAGTAATCATGCATAATCACAATCACAATGAACAATAACACTTGAAAACCACAAGTAACATACCATGTTCATTGCATGATATTATCAACATGATGTCATTTTATTTCCTTCCCTATGGTTTCCCCAACATGCATTGCACAAGTGATACTATAAAACAGTAGACATGCATACATACATACATAAATTGGACAACATACAACCATCACCTACCTCGAATCAAGCATCTTGGAAACTCTAACGAACTAGAGCTTTGTCAAAACCCAAGGTAGACCCTAGGTGTAACATGGAGTATAAGACCCCGAGAGGCCCCATACAAGCCACTTAGCATACATCATACAAGATATTAGGAAACCAAGAGATTTAAAAGATAATTTCAAAACATAAGAGTTTTATAAAATGAAGCAGAAGTCTAACTATGTCTCAAAGCCATCTAGCACATAAGAAGGATCGGGACGTAACCCGTATATCAAGTTCAAAACTGAAATATAAAGACAATATGAAATAAATGCTTGTCCTCAGAACATGAGGACTAACCAATCTTGAAACTTCTACTATGAGATCCCTAGCCACGAAAATGCGAATTTGGAGAGTCGGACCCTACATTTGGGAGAATATAGGCAAGAGTATGCATTAGTACAAAAATGTACCAAGTATAATAGCAATGCATAAAGTCTGAAAATCATGTTGAAAAGAGACATTTTTATGATATGCAAAGACCAAGCTAAAACATGAGATAAAAGAGTTAGAAAACATAAGTCATAAAACATGGTCAATGCAAGACAACATGTTTAAAACATTCGTGAGATACTTCTTGAAGTCACCTTGATTCATTAGTGTGGGAGACTTAGATTTTAACCGACATGTAAGACCATGTGAGCTATTAACATGGAATCCGGTATCTATCCCACACCGAAAATGGGTGTCCTACTTGCCAAGGTAAGACCATGACCTTCTAGCGTAGGTGGATCAACTAGCTAATATCTATGTAAGACAACATTCTATGGTGGCACATAGTTATGGGACAAGGAGATTGCTACTAGAAACCTGACCTCTACTAACATGAGAGCTTCCATCTCAATATCCTTTCGGTGCTAAGAGTAAATCCCTCGAATAGTCATTATTACATACTTGTATTTATTATCCACGGAAGGGCACGTCATATTTCCAATCCAAGCAAAGTCATATATAATCCATGGAAAGGTACGATTAAGCAACCAATCCAAGCTAGGTTTCATTAAAATAACAACTTAAATCTTGATTCAAAGTCTAGTTTCAACACTAAGATTTCCTTTATGTGAGAAAAACTTTCACAACACAACAACAACAACATGTATGCTTTACTCTCAAAGCAAATCTTAAATCATTTTCATCAATTTCATAAGAACATGCATATCTTCATAATTTCCTCTTTCATGATTCAAAACCCACATTATACAATCATAGCTTGGAAATCATGAGGTATGCATGGGTTCATGGGGATTCATCTTAAAATATGGAATTATCTCAATTCATGCATAATAGTTCATAAAACAATGAAATAAATCAATATTTAAAGGACCTATGATGTATAAGAAAACCCTAACTTAAATTGGAAATTTATAACTTCAAAATTGAGAGATGTAGGAACTACATGGAGGAAAGGGCTCCTTGGATGAAGACTATCATACCTTAATGCCAAAAGCTTGATTTCAATGGAGGAATATGAGACTTGACTTGAAACCCTAGCATTCTTCTTCAACTTCTAGAGAGAGCAATTTTTGGAGAGGAAGACTTTGTTCTTCTTTTGAAAGTTTGAGAGAATGAATTGATTTGAAAGATTTTGGGGTTAAAAACATTTATATAGGGCTTCTAGTAGAGGGTAAAACAACATAGTATTAGGCTAGAATAATTAGGAAAGACCCAAAAGACCCTCTAAATATAACTGATGACCTTATCAACGATGGGGACCTACAGTCCGTGGGTCCACCTACGGATTGTCCTAGTCGACTGTCGATGGGTTCAGAAACTGATTTTTTTGGACTCCCAACGACGGACCCATGGGTCTACCTACGGGCCATACATGCCCAGTCGTAGGTCTCCACTTTTGGCTCTAAAATTTCACTAAGTTTGGGACTCACCTATGAAACCTACCTATGATTTGTGCATTGGACAACATACCGTCCTGGTGAACCGGTAGAAAGTACTGGAACTTGAAAATTTTTGGGAACCTGGACTGGCTAACCACGAGCCTACCTACAGGTGTGTCAGTCCACAGGTCGTGGGTGGCTTCATCGGTACTGGCACTAGATCCTGTAAAAGTTGCAGCTTCTACCCTTTGTTAATCTGAGGTGTTACATTATCTCCCCCTTGGGAACATTCGTCCTCAAATGAGATTCAAGACATCATAAGGAGGTTAAGAGGTTAGTTTAACAACCCAACATGAATGCAATTACATAAATGCACATATTCGAGGAGGAAACCTCAACTCCAAGCTAAATCTTGTTCAAAGCATCAAATCATGAAGTCTATATGCAACTCATACTCAAATGCACATAAACATGCATAAATCAATCAAGTTGACTCATTTTCTAAAAAAATTAAGCTTTTCATGAATGATGCATAATGAGGAAATCATGGGAATATCTAAGACACATGAGACTAAAGGAGTAAACCATGAGGAATTCAATACCTCAAGCTAGAGTAGGGATAGAAGGAAAGAGACGAGGATAACGGGACATCATATCGGCCTCGGCCTCTCAAGTGGCATCCTCAACTAATTGATTCCTCCAAATAACCTTTACAGAAGCAACTTCTTTGTTTCTCAACTTCTTAACTTGTCAGTCTAAAATCTCAACCAGAACTTCCTCATAAGAAAGATTCTCTTTAACTCCCAAACCTTCTAAGGGAAATATAGATGTCGGATCACCAACACATTTCTTCAACAAGGAGATATGGAAAACTAGATGCACCGATGCCAATTCATTAGGCTAATCAAGTTCATAAATGATCTTGCCAATTCACCTCAAAATCTAATACGGGCCCACATAGCGGGGACTAAGTTTCCTTTTCTTCCCAAATCTCATTACACCCTTCATGGGTGAGATTTTCAAGTAGACCCAATCATGAACATCAAATTCAAGATATCTCCTTCTAACACCGCATAGGACTTTTGACGACTTTGAGCCATTTTCAACCTTTCTCTAATAAGCCAAACTTTTTGCCATAGCATCATGTACCAATTTGGGACCTATCAAGGCAACTTCTCCCACTTCAAACGAACCTATAGGAGATCTACACTTCAAATGGATCCATACCAATGCTTGAATGAAAGCTATTGTTATATGCAAACTCAATCAAAGGCAAGTGATAATCCCAATTACCCTTGAAGTCAATTACACATGCTCTTAACATATCTTCCAAAGTTTGGACCGCTTGCCCATCGATTTATGGATGAAAGACCGTACTAAGATTAACACGAGTACCAAGACCCTTTTGGAAAGATTTCCAAAACTAAGAAGTGAATTCGGTATCACGATCGGAGATAATGGACAAGGGCACTCCATGCAACCTAACTATTTGTCTCAAGTTCAACTTATCATAGTCCTCCACTGAATAAGAAACCTTGACGGGGATAAAATAAGGTGATTTTGTCATTCGATCCACAATAACCCAAATTGAGTCGCGTTGCCGCCAGGTGCGTGGTAACCCAATAATGAAGTCCATGTTCAAATCTTCCCACTTTCAAGTAGGAATGTTAATATATTGAGATAAACCTCCCGGATTTTGGTGCTCAAATTTGACTTGTTGACAATTAAGACACTTGGCCATAAATTGCGCAATATCCTTCTTCATCCCACTCCACCAATAGATCTCCCGCAAGTCACAGTACATCTTGGTGGATTCCGGGTGAATGGAATATCGAGAACTATTGGCTTATGATAAGATCTGCTCTTTCAAGTCATCAACATTAGGAACACACAAACGACCTTGATATCGAAGCACACCATCTCCACATTGTGATAAAGCCTCTATGAACTTTTTAAGCACCGCTTCCTTCAATTCAACTAAAGTTGGATCAAGACCTTGCTTAGCTTTCAAATCTGCCACAAAGGATGATTCTGAACCATTGTGAACCATAACACCACCTTTGGTAGAATCAACTAACCGAACACCCAATCGGGCCAACCTATGAACATCTCGAACTAACTCCTTTTTATCATCCTCAATATGAGCAACACTACCTATCAATAACTGACTTAGAGCATCCGCCACCACATTTACCTTGCCGGGCTGATAGAGAACACTCATGTCATAGTCCTTTAATAACTCAAGCCACCTTCTTTGGTGAAGATTTAAATCCTTCTGATTAAACACATATTGCAAACTTTTGTTGTCGGTAAAGACATTGACATGAACACTATATAAATAATGTCTCCAAATCTTATAAGAAAACACTACCGCTGCTAATTCAAGGTCATGCGTAGGATAATTCCTTTCATGAATCTTAAGTTGCCTCGAAGCATAGGTAATAACTTTCCCATGGTGCATAAGGAAACATCCTAATCCAATTCTTGAGGCATCACAATAAACAACAATTCCATCGGTTCCTTCCGGTAAAGTCAACACCGGAGCGGAAGTAATTCTATCCTTTAATTCTTGAAAAATCTTTTCACATGCTTCAGACCATAGGAACTTAACCTTCTTTTGAGTCAACACCGTTAATAAAGAGGCAATAGAAGAAAACCCTTCAACAAACCTTCTATAGTAACCAGCTAAACCCAAGAAACTTCTAATATCCGAGGGGTATAGAGGTCTAGGCTAGCTCTTAACCACATCCATCTTCTTAGGATTTACCTCAATACCCTTATCAGAAATAGTATGAGCAAGAAAAGACATGGACCTTAGCCAAAACTCACACTTGCTAAACTTTGCAAAGGGCTGTTGGTCCTTGAGGACTTGCAACACAATCCTTAAATGATTGGTATGATCGTCTTCACTCCTTGAATAGATCAATATATCATCAATGAACACAACCATAAACATATCAAAGTATTGTCTAAACACCCTATTCATCAAATCCATAAATACGTCTGGAGTATTAGTAAAAACAAACGACATTACCAAAACCTCATAATGACCATACTAACTTTGAAAATCCGTCTTTGGAATGTCATCTTTCTTCACCCTAAATTGGTGATAACCCAACCAGAGGTCAATCTTAGAGAAGTAAATTTCTCCTTAAAGTTGATCAAACAAATCATCTATCCTGGGAAGAGGATATTTGTTCTTAATAGTAGCCTTGTTCAATTGCCGGTAGCCAATACACATACGAAGCGAACTATCTTTCTTTCTAAAAAACAAAACTGGAGCACCCCATGGAGAGATACTTGGTCGGATGAAACCCTTATCCTACAAATCTTTCAATTGCTCCTTTCATTCCTTAATTTCTGTCGGAGCCATTTGATAAGGAGGAATAGAGATAAGTTGTGTATCTGGGAGAAGGTCAATACCAAAGTCTATTTCCTTTTTGGGAGGAATACCAGGTGAATCATCTGGAAACTCATTTACAACGGGGACCGACTCAAGAGTAGGGGTTTCAAAATCCATAGCCCTCACCCTAACTAGATGGTATATGCAACCCTGAGAAATCATCTTTCTACCTTTAAGACAAGAAAAAAAATGATTATTAGGCATATGATTTCCCATTTTCCACTCTAGAATGGGTTTATTTGGAAACTAAAACCTGACTACACGGGTTCTACAATCAAACCTGACTACACAGGTTCTACAATCAATAGAAGCATAACATGAATGCATCCAATCCATACCAAGAATAACATCAAAATCTAGCATATCAAGCTCTACAAGATCAACATGAGTGACTCTATGGGACACTTTCTATAGACCCTCTTAGCCACAATAGAATCACCAACATGAGTAGAGATAGAAAAAAGATCTAACAACACATTCGGAAAACTATTGAACCTCGTAGCCACATATGTCGTCACAAAAGACAAGGTACCACCGGGGTCAAGTAAAGCATAAACATTAAGTTGGAAGACTTTCAACAAACTGGTAACCACATCGGGAGAACCTATTGATCATGATGAGTCTGAAGTACATAAAATCAGTTTTGCTTTGGAGCATTTGAAGCCGAACCACTAGGAGGAGCTTGCTTACCTTCTCTTCCCTTAGCCATAAGCATTGGGCAATCCTTCATCTTATAGCTACTCTTACCACAACCATAGCAACCATCCATGCTGGCTAAACACTTACCCTCGTGCTTCTTTCCACACCTAGCACAAGTAGATATAGTCAATGAAGATCCACCACAATTTCATCCTTGAGGCTTAGGGTTAGACACCCTGTCTTTGTTGAACTTAGATGGATAATTAGAGGAACCTTGAATGGAAAACCTTTGTCGTAATTTAGAACGACCACGTCCATCGGACCTTGAATATGAAAAGTCACCATCACTGGTTTAAGCCCTTTTTCCTCCCTAGACCTTTCCTTGAGTTTCTCCTCTTTAATTTGTTGAGCTTGTACTATAAGATGAGAAATGTCCATATCGTTGATAATCATAGCGGTACGAAATTCTTTAACCACCATTTCAGACACATCCAAAACAAACTCACTCATTCTTGCCCTAGGGTCGACAACCATAGTAGGAACATATCAATACAATTGTGTGAATTTTAAAGCGTATTCCTTCACACTCAAGTTCCCTGATGAAGTTTGATGAATTCGAGCACCTTTGCCTCCCTCATCTCAAGGGGAAAGAACCTATCAAGGAAAGCGACTTTGAACTTTTCCCAATCAAGAGGACCCGTGTCTTCCGCCCTCTCTTCTTTCCATTAGTTGAACCATATTTGAGAAATACCCTTAAATTGATAAGTGGCCAATTCCACCTTTTCCACTGCCGTCACTGCCATGATCATCAACACCATATACACTTCATTAATGAACTCTTGAGGGGTTTTCTCGACCTTAGAACCATGAAACTCCAGAGGATTTATTCTAGTGAAATCCCTCACTATAGATGCCACCGTACCCACATTTGGGTTCACGAGGACCACAACCTCCATATTGGCTTGATGCATCATAGTTTGATCCAACACTTGGAAAGCAGCCCTAAATTCTACATTAGTCACTTGCCCGACCAAGGGATCAACCGGAGCTTGAGGAGCTTGATGAGGATCTTCTTGTTCCACATTCTCATTCACATTCCTCCTAATGTAAGCTCTTTGAGGTGCCATTTCCTGAAAAGCATCAGATACGAATTAGGAGAAAGGACACAATACTTACACTCTATTGCACGACTTAGAGTAATGAAAGAAGAGGAATTTTCCTAAACATATTATAGCCTCTCATTCATAAATGTGGTGCGCTTCACACTCATGAACAAGATTCTACTCGACGTGGCTTATGAGACTTCCTAGGACCTTTCTAAACCTTGTGGTTTGAATACCAAGTTTGTCACGACCCAAGGTAGACCCTAGGTGTAACATGGCGTATAAAACCCCGAGAGGCCCCATACAAGACACTTAGCATACATCATACAAGATACTAGGAAACCAAGAAATTTAAAAGACAATTTCAAAACATGAGAGTTTTATAAAATGAAGCGGAAGTCTAACAATGTCTCAAAGCCATCTACTACATAAGAAGGATCGAGACATAACTCGTACATCAAGTTCAAAAATGAAATGTAAAGACAATATGAAATAAAGGCTTGGTCTTCGGAACATGAGGACTCACCAATCTTTAAACTTCTATAATGATATCCCTAGCCACAAAAATGCGAATCTAGAGCGTCAGACCCTACATTTGGGAGAATGTAGGCAAGAGTATGTGTTAGTACACAAATGTACCAAGTATGATGCAATGCATAAAGTCTGAAAATCATGTTAAAAAGGGACCTTTTCATGATATGTAAAGACTAAGCTAAAACATGAGATAAAAAAGTTAGAAAACATAAGTCATAATACATGGTCAATTCAAGCCAACATCTTTAAAACATTCGTGAGATACTTATTGAAGTCACCTTGATTCATTAGTGTGGGAGATTTACCTTTTAACCAACATGTAAGACCATGTGAGCTATTAATATGGACTCTGGTGTTTACCCCATACCAAAAAGGGGTGTCCTACTTTCCAAGGTAAGACCATAAACTTCTAGCTTAGGTGGATCCACTAGGTAATGTCTATGTATGACAACATCCTATGGAAAGGTACAATTAAACAACCAATCCTAGCTAGGTTTCATTAGAATAGATCCTTAAATCTTAATTCAAAGTCTAGTTGAGAAAACCTTTCAACACTAAGAATCCTTTATGTGAGAAAATCTTTCACAATACAACAACAACAACAACATGGATCTTTACTCTCAAAGAAAATCTTAAATAATTTTCATCAATTTCATAAGAACTTGCATATCTTCATAATTTCCTCTTTCATGATTCTAAACCCACATTATATCATCATAGCTTGGAAAATATGGGGTATGCATGGGCTCATGGGGATTCATCTTAAAACATGGAATTATCTTAATTCATACATAATAGTTCATTAAACAATCAAATAAATCAACATTGAAAGGAACCCAAGACATAGAAGACATTCCTAACTTAAATTGGGAATTTCTAACTTCAAAATTGAGAGATTTAGGAACTCCATGGAGGAAAGGGCTCTATGGATGAAGACTATCATACCTTAATGCCAAAATCTTGACTTTAATGGAGGAATCTGAGACTTGACTTGAAACCCTATCCTTCTTCTTCAACTTCTAGACATAGTAATATTTAGAGAGGAAGACTTTGTTCTTCTTTTGAAGTTTGAGAGAATGACTTGATTTGGAAGATTTTAGGGTTAAAAATGTTTATATAGGGCTTCTAGTAAAGGGTAAAACAACATAGTATTAGGCTAGAATAATTAGGAAAATACCCAAAAGCCCCTCTAAAAGTAACTACCGACCCCGTCGATGGTGGGGACCTACGGTCCGTGGGTCCACCTATGGACCATCCTGGTCAACTACCGATGGGTTCAGAAATAGATTTTTTTGGATTCCCAAAGACGAACCCATGTATGGTCTATGGGTCCACCCCTAGGCCGTACATGCTTAGTCGTGGGTCTCCACTTTTGGCTCTAAAATTTCACTAAGTATGTGACTCACCTACGAGACCTACCTATGATTCGTGCATTGGATAATGGACCGTCCTGATGAACCATTGGAAAGTACTGGAGCTTGGCAAATTTAGGGAACCTAGATTGGCCAACCACGAGCCTACCTACGGACCGTGTATTAGTCCACGAGCCATGGGTGGCTTCGTCGGTAGTGGCACCAGATCATACAAAAGCTACAACTTCTCCCCTTTCTGAATCCGAGGTGTTACAAGCTTTCCCTTGTTCAATAAATTGGTTTCTTCTTGATCTTTACTAGTGAATTTGGTTGAAAAATGACTACAAACAACCCTAAATCGCTCCTCTCAAATCCAAGAACAATAATACAGAAAATAGGAGATTTTGAGATTTTTTCTGCATAAAATCCTGACTTATCCCTCTATAATGGTTGTCACCCCTCTATAACGCATGAACATGCCTGCTATGGCGTCTGCCTACTGATATACCGTGAGTTTTTGGTATTTTTAATACATTTCACTTAAAACTGTGTGTCTAGAGCCATTTTGTAGTGGTATTAATATGTTTTTATCTTGTTTGCAAGAAATAAGTTTGGACGTGGGAGTTAGGACACAACTGAAGAATTGTGCAGAAAAGGACATCTATGAAAGTGATTGACGAACCGTAGGTCCATTCACATTCCGTATGTTGTGGTAGTAGATGGGCAGGCAATGCATGAAGAAGAAATCAGGGAATTCTTGACTAAGTGTGGAATCACGAACTCAAACGACAAACCGTAGGTCGACCTACGGGCCATCCTGCAAGTCCATCAAATGCTTCAAAGAGGGGGTTCTAGTACCTGATTTTGAAGATTCTAAGTATGGAGCTACGGAGGAGGACCCACGGACCGTGGATCGATCCACAGTCCGTACTGTTGGTCCGTCGATTGAAGCTGAGAAGTGGAGATTTTGAAGTTGAAAAAAATGCCTAAGTCCTGAGTCATGGAAGGGACCTACAGACCGTAGTAACGGTTCGTAGATCAGTGTCGTAGATCAAAACCGCGTCCTGAAACTTTATTTTCTTATTTCGTTTCCTATTTAGTTGGGACTTGTTTTTTCTTTATATAGGGTATGTAAACCTCATTTTTGAGGGTTAGACTTTATTATTTTAGTTCTAGTTTTTGGCTTTGGAGATTAACTTACAACGTTAGCAATTCTTAATTTCCTAAGTTCGTTTTGAAGATTTTGACTTCGAAATTCAAGTTGAGATTCTGGGTTTATTCTTCTTATTACGTAAGTTCATGATTTTTTCATCTAAAAATATGAATTGTGTTCTTGCTACTATGGGTAACTAAATCCACAACTAGGGTTGTGGGAACCATGAACGATTAACAAAGTATGAATAGTAACTAAGTAATTCTTGAATAGTGTTATTGCATGCATTGATAATTCTTTTGTTTAGAAGTCTTTTTAACGAGTGCACGCGTTAGAGTCTAATGTTGATTGGTGTGAGGGTGAAAACTAAGTCATACATCGATATGATGTCTAATATGAGGTAACGGTAAGGGTTAGTAAATTATACACACGTAGCCGAACCAAAATGTGGGGTGAAATTCTCTAGTTGCCGGACCAAGGAATTAGAGATACCTAACTCTTCATTACTATTACTAGTATTACCGCGTTATAAGCTTATGGGGAATACGTACACCCTAGTTTCTCTCTCATCTTGATAACAACAAAAGTTTGAATCTTGCTTACTAATTGTTCACATAACTTTTAGCATTTGTTTCACAAGCCCCCCCTCCCCCCCTTTTAATTACTTGTTTTGGAAATACGTTGACTAAAAGAATATAATCGTACGTTGAACTTAAGTTAAACCATATTCCTCGTGGGATAGACCCCAACCTACAAGTTGGGTTCCTTACTTGATAACGATTGCTTACCCTTCTTTTAGGAGGTGTAATTTTAGCGTATCACCTATTGCTATAGGGGAATGCATGACGTACTACATCTCGGAAACCCCTGAAAAGTCCTTTTTTTCACAATAAACCTTCTTCCCATGACGTCCCAAACTATTCCCTTCACGCTAAGATCGATTTCGAGAGTTCTACTCACCTGAATTCAATTTCATAAAGCCTTACTGGTTCCTTAAGTCACTTCACCAAGCCTTGAAATATCACCCCACCCATTCCCGAATGGCCCTAGACCTCACCTAGCCCAAATTCTATATGATAGTAGCCTAACCTATATTTTTTAAGTCATTACCTAAAAAGTTTTCTGACCTAATTTGTTTTACCATTGACTTACTCATAATGACTGGGATGGGTCATTATAATAGTTACCAATTTACCCTTCGCTTGTCCCCAAGTGATCAAATAAGAAAAAATATGCTAAAATAGAAAAAAAGGTAGTACTGGAATCCTCAAACAAGTGAGGGTACTTGTCTCACATGTTCCTCTCGGTCTCCCATGCATGTCCAATATGAATAAATCTACCCAAGTATGCCCTATAAACATCACAGAACAATCACGATACACATGGGCTACTACTATAGACTCTTTAGCTGGGTAGTAACATAGATAGGGGCATAAAATGGTATCACAAATCAAATCAACTGCCAGAGCAAAATTAGTAGATACATAAGAATAAGTAGAACCTGGATCAAACAACACTGTAGAAATACGGTCATAGATAACAATAGTACTTGTTATCAAGGCATCTGATGCCTCAACCTTTAGTCTACCTGGTAAAGAATTACACTGAGCTCTATCATCATTATGTGCATTCCCTCTTTTGGGATGAAACACTGCTCTCCTTCAATTACAAATTCCTTGGCCTCCACGACCTACCTTATAACCTCCTAACTAACTTTATAGATGTTTTGTACAATTATTACCTCCACCCGCAGGAACAACTACTCTAGTCTACTGTTGAACTTGTCCAGTAGTCTGCCTGTGAGGGAATTCCTTCTTTAAGTGTCTGGGCTCACCATAATTAAAGCATTCACTGTCAAGCAAGGGCCTGCTGGCTAGCATAAGAAGTCCCTTGACTACCCTGAGTCAGAGACTGTTGTGGCATCCCTGAATGACCACCTGTATAAGCGGGCATAAATGATTGAATCAGATGAGCTCAATACACCTGCTGACCAGAATCCTTAGAATGCAACTCATTGTAGTTTTCCACATTTATGAACCACTTAGCCAATGCCTTGGCCTATCCAACTTGTCAAATTCCTTATACCTTTTCACAAAATCAATCACATTATTGAAGCTTTTACATGCAGAGGTTACATGTATAGAAAAAACTTGCAATTTAGAATTCAAACCTTTGATTAACAAGTGAATTCTTTCTTCCTAAGTGTTCACTAACTGTGTAGCATAACATGACAAAAGAACTTAACCTCACAAGCAGACATAATTATATTTCCTTGCTCAAGAGCCTTAAATTCATCATTCTTTCGATATCTCAAAGGACAAGGAATATATTTCTCCAAAACTAAGGTATGAAACTATGTCCAAGTTAGTGAAGAAAAGACTGGTGATTGACATTCCAAAAAAGCTCCCCACCATTGTTTTGCTTCACAATGAAGCTCAAAAGTCACAAACTCAACCCTATATATTGAATAAAACCCAACTTATTTAGCCTCTCATAGCAATCAAAGATGAATTCAAAGGCATCCTCACTCCTGAAACCATCGAACTATGAAGGCCTTAACTTTAAAAACTTGGTCATCATCTTATGTTTAGTGCCAGTTATCACAGTGCCAAGTAATGGACAAAATAGTACATCAGTGCTCGAGTTTCCATCCATATTAGGAACCGAAATAGAAACATGATGGGTAATTGGAACTTGAGTAACCTGCACTGCGGTCATGGATCTAGTACCTACCAACCCACAAAGTCAATAGTGGGAAGACTTGCAAAACTATCTTGTTTTCTCAACTTTGCTCAGCCTCCTCGTCAATCTCTATCTCAACCTCTTCTTTCACATGATACTGGGGTGCGGGTGGGGTCTCTTCCCATGGTAAATTCTCTGCCTGAGCTCTATATGTGGTGGTTGTTTCCCTCATCGGCCCCTACCCCTTCACTTACTTGTGTCTCTTCATCTTCCACGTTCTTTTATTGTGGGCTCAACTACTAGCTTTGCCACTGGAGCTACTTTCCTTGCACCATTTCTTCTAGTATCAATTGTCTGTGGAAGAGTGGAAGAATTTAGATACCAATTGGGATTACCAGATACAAATTGGAATCAAGTCATATCATAATGGAAGAAGGAAGAGATAACTTCCTAAAGTCATGTAGCCTCTTGCAGAAAAAATACAGATGTCTTTGTACTGTTCTACAGGATTCTACTAGACTCATTTTGGTACGATGAGATCAATGAACCTAGGACTCTGATACAAACTTTGTCTCAACTTTGACCCCCGTAAGTGAAACCCACACTAAACTACCTGGTCGGAGAACTAACTAACAATCCAAGCTTTAACCCAACACATCATTTCTAAAATTAAGTGTTCATATAAAATAGTAAATTTTTTTTAAGAAACAACTAATGAATTGAGTCCCCATAAACTGAATCAATAGTCAAACATTTTGCAAAAATAAAAATCCCTAAGAACTAAAAGTCATGGCAACAAAACACTAATGTAATCAATATCGGGGATGCAACCCTGAAACTTAGTAATTACGAACTAAAATGGTATATGTCTGTGTCCGAAAAGATGGTAAAGAAAAGATAGAAGAGCCTATGGTAGCCTAGAAGAGTAGCTCATTCTTGGACTCGAAGTCATGCTTCCTTCAACTGAGGTCTCGTATTAGCCGCTTGAATATGCCCATTACTCCAACAAGGAAAGATCAAGTGCAATATTAGTACACAACAACAATCTACTAGTAGGATCACCGGGTCAGTTCCAAACTATGAATGTAAACAGACAACTACAACATAGTAAAGACATGCCAACATATATAACAACAATCATGAACACTTAGGGCCCGTTTGGTCATGCGATATGGAATCATGATATGATATCATATGAAATCATGAGATAAAATTGAAGTTTTGTTTGGACATGCGATATGAAATTTTTGTGTTGTATATTTTCTCATAAACATAATAATCCCATAAGTTGTAAAACTATTAAAATAGCCCTAATTGTTTCTTCAATCTTACCAAATAAATAAAAAATTATAAAATTAAATAGTAAATTATTACAAAATTATTTGTTCTCCACTAAAGTAATTGTTTCGTCTAACTTTAATTGATCAAACTTTAATTCAGTAAAAAAATTGAACATAAATTATAGTATACTAGTCTTTAATATAATTTTTCCATATAGTATGGACAATCTCCTCACGTTGAACTTGCATTTCTTGATCATATGACCGAGAAGACGAACCAACATTGTTACTTTGAGCCATTTGTTGCTCAATATCATCCGCAACTATATTTTCATGCTCATAGACCATAAATATTTTATCACTCCTTTTCTATTATTGCAAATAACTATTTAACACTGCACAAACTATGACAATTTTCACTTGTGTGTCAATATCATAATGATTCATGCCTTATTTCACTTGTGTGCAATTACACATTTTCAATGCATTAATTTCATGCTAAAAATCAAACATATTGAAAATAGTGATTATCAAACATACATCATCAATTTTTTCTTTTTTCATATTAAATTGCTTTAAACATTTTCATATGTAGCCAAAAGAGACGTTTTTTTTATTATGAAAAATCAAAAAGTATTACTCCCTCCGTTCTTATTTATATTCACAAAATCAATTTCTACTTTATCATTTATATTCACCAAAATTTTAAAGTAATAATAAATTTTATGTTGGTGAGAATAATAAATTTTAAAATGTAATGATGTGATTATAAATTTTATTTACATATGAAATAAATGGTTAGTAGATATCAATGTGGGGTTGTTTTAACAAAATATAAACTTGTGGGTCAATTTTTGTATTTAAAAATCTCAAATCATGATATAAAATCCCCATATCATGATTTTTGGAGAATATGAAATTCCATCTCATGATATCATATCATGAGATGGAATCAACGTGAAATTGCATGTCGAAACGCTGATTCCATATCATGATATGGTATCACATGGCCAAACGCCTACTTAAGATCCTAGTCAGAATATCCTGAACCAATCAATACTGGAGCATGTACCTCATGATCACAATTAAAATTACCCAGATCTCTCATAGAACCACAACACACATACTTCATCCTCTCATGGAACCACACACAAACTATTAATGTACCAATGTGGTACCCGAGCCAACCAAAGTTAGTATTCATATCATACATGATACTCGAGTCAAACGTTAGGATTCCTATACCGGCATGGTACCCAAGCCAACCAACAATTACAAGCAACCATGCACAATCACAATGAATAATAGCACTTGAAAATCATAAGTAACACAACATGTACATTTCCTAAGATAGTCAATATTATTTCATTTCATATCCTTCCCTATGTTTTCCCCAACATGCATTTCACAAGTGATACTATAAAGCATTATACATGCATACATACATAAATTTGAAAACATACAACCATCACCTACCTCGAATTAAGCTTCTTGGTAACTCTAAAGAACTCAAGCTTTTTCCTTGTCCAAAAACTTGGATTGTTCTTGGTTTTTACCAACGAATTTGATGGAAAAATGAGTGCAACCAGTCCTATATAACCCCTCTAAAATCCTAACGTATTGCACTATAGCAGCCCAATCTCCTATAGCAGCTGTCACCCCGCTATTGCACTTACACCTGCCCGCTACAACAGCTGCCACCCTCTATAGAAGATTTCACGAAGTACTGCTGCTCAGAATCCTATGAAAAGTCTATTTTTCACAACATACTTTCTTTCCTTGATGTCCTAAACTATCCACCTCACTTCAAGATCGATTTCGGGAGTTCTACTCACCCGAATTTGATTTCATAAACCCCTATGAGTTCTTTAATGTTTTGGTTACAAAAAGATACAAATAAAGCTTAGACATATCACCCCATCCATTCTTAGATGACCGTAGACCTCACCTAGCATAGATTTTATCTAAGACTGACCTAGCTTAAAATTTTTAAGTCACTAATGCTTAAGACATCCAAGTTCGGACATCTAAGCCAGTTCCGGTCCTTCCATCTGCCTCTATCTCAATAGCCCGAAAAGTTTTCTAGCCTAATTTTTTCATTATTGGGCTACTCATAATGTCCGGAACGGATCATTACATGAAGAATCTTAGCTATTTATATTAACCTTATTTTGTATATATCAAACTGTAGATTTTTCTATTTTTGTACATATGTTAATAATTTTGTTATTATATTTTACATACTTGTACGTATTGGTGTATATATCTATATTTGTATATATATTTTTAATTTTGTTTGTATATGATTTTATCCTACATATTATCACTCAATCTACCTTATATGAATCGATTATGATTTCAATAATCATACACAATTACTTATCTATATATA
>JAJOOR010018374.1:0-16372 GCA_036250505.1 Solanum acaule | reverse complement strand
GTGTTTTATCGGCATTATGCATCAAATTCAGTATTTCATGAGAAGATCAAGCACATTGAAATTTATTGTCAATTTTGTGAAGTCGAGTGATCAACTTGCAGATATCTCACCAAGCCCCTTATCGGTCCTCGTGTTAATTACATTTGTAACAAGCTAGGTGCATGAATTGTATGCACTAGCTTGAGGGGGAGTGTTAGAATATGAATAAGTTTATACAATCCTATTAGAATAGGAATAGGTTTATACAATCCTATTAGAATAGGAATTGGAATAGAAATAGAAATAGGAATACTAAATAGTATCCTACTTGGTAAAGAATTGTATTCTAGAGTCTATAAATAGGGTCTCAATGTAATAATGTAGACACAACAACAATTCAATAATATTCTTTTCATATATTTCTCACATTAGTGATGCACTCTATGTGATACAACGACTGATGACATGGATGACTAAACTTTGTTGTCAGTAATAAGTGTCTGATGCCTTTACGTTCTTTGCTTGTCATGTCAAACTTAAGTTTTGGAAAAGGGGAAGATTATTATGTGATAATGCAATTTGAAATGCAGGTTGCTATATTTCTGATTCAGAGAAATCGACATGCTTTGATTGGTAGAGCAATTGATGACAATGACATGGACAGGGTTCTTCAGTTCCTGAAAAATGATCCAGTATGTTGATTCTTGATCGCTCTACTCTGCTAACCTCATTGCCTAACTAAACCATCCAAACTTTACTTGCTACAGGTTGTTGATTCCATTTATGATTGCAAAAGTGAGGTGATTGGGCCTGGGTTCTTTAGGTTTAAGGCTGAGATAGGTGATGGGATCTGGTTCTTCATTTCTTTTCTTCAGTTTCTTTAAGGTACACCTCCTAATATATTGCTTTATATTGCAGACTTCAATGGCGTAGTGCTGGTTCAAAATTATCTAGAGAGAGCTGGACGTGAAGAGTGGGCTAAACAGGTTATTAGTTTCGCATGCTAACTTCTTAATTCTTCCACCACACCACCTCTAATTGAGGTGAGGGAGGGAAAAATGCATCTTGTTTTTGCATTTCAGTAGCTGACAACATCAATGGATTGATAGAGTCCTTCATCTTTCCTAAAATAGAAGACATTTGATACTTCTTTACCATGCCAACCTGGTGACAAGTCTTCGGCCCTACATTGGTGTTTCTCAAGATGACTTGTTTAGGAAGATGTAATAAAAACTCAACATAAATTCTTAGAATACAATAATCTATAGGATAAAGCCAAATTGGAAAACAAGTGAGGGTACAGGTGGATCTGATGTGCATTATTATAGATAATGATTCATCATATGAATGATATGAAATACAAACATGTTCACTTGTTTGTAACACACATACATTAGTTTGTCCTGGTTTGTATAAAATTCTTTGAGTTGGCATGGTTGATTTGACTTGCATAGTTTATTCATAGTTGCAGAACAATTTGAAGTTTTGGATAAGTATGAAAAATAAATTCATGATTAAAATTTTAGCTACTCTATTAGATTAGTTTTAAGTTCGTTTTTTGGTAGTTGTAGAGCAATTTGAAGTTCTGAAGAAGCCGGTGTGGTGAAAAACAAAATCATGATTGAAATTTTAAATATTACATGAGTTTTAAGTTTTGAAACGTTGCAGAATTGTTGGATATTATTATCTAAAGAAATATGTTGCGTATTTTGGGACATCCTTATATAAAAAGATCAAAATTATTTTGGTAAACGATGGATGAAAAGTGCTAATTTGTATGTTTCTGCATCATGTCTGTGTGTTTGTGCTTCATAGTTCAAGTAACGGCCTCCTGTACCCTCAGCTGTTCATCTTTCCTACTTACAGTTGATCATCATCTGCAAGATTCTTTAAAGCCTATTCTCCTAGAGATGAGTTGTATCCTTTTATGTAGTCATGTCATTACCAGATAAAAGAGCTCATTTTTAAATAACTACATGATTTTGGCTCAATTATCTACTTCATTTCGGATTTGTGGTATCTGCTGCAACTCTGCTAACCTGACCCAGCATGGGACTGATATTACGGATGAATTTTATCCCATCCACAACAAACTTTTTGGCTTAAGTTGTTTGTTTCTATCCAAGAAAATCCGAACTATTTGATTAAATCTGTGGAGCAGAGTTTCACCAAGATATTTAACACACACATGTTTGACAAATAGTGTTCCAACCATATGCTAACAGCTACAGGTTTAGCAATTAATCTTGCCGAGGATTTTACTTGAAGATTGTATCTGTCCTTGACATGGAAACCTGGATAGAACAAAGATATTATGCTTCATTGATGTAGGACTATCTGCAAGTTTCTTGACCCTACTTTTTTGCTTCTTTTTTTTTTGTAGTGATGTAATAAATGCTTGGCACATAGTTCATTTCTTGCTAATACATTCTTGAAGTTCAGTTAATACATTCTTGAAGTTCAGTTACTTCATCTCTATTTGATTTTGCGAACATTGATGACATATTTCTTGAATTATCATAACTTAAGCTTGAAATATGAAGACCATAAATATTATTTCACTTTCTTCTTCACCCTTGAGGACATGTTGTCTACAAGCATTATTGATTTGTAACATCCAGTTATTTTCTCTTTTCATATTTAGTTTCGAGAGGCTTCAGAGCAGAAGGATGATGCAGCTTTACTGAAGATGATGTCAATATATGGTATGCCTAACTTTGAACGTATGGTTGTGAATTGCACCTGTTAAATGCTATGAACTTTCTCTTCTTTCTTGGCAGGTGAGGAAGTTGTCACAGCACTAGGGAGTGAAGTTGATCGGCTAGAAAAAGAAATCCAGGAAATAGTTCCAGGCATTAGGCATGTGGACATTGAAGCCCATAATCCAATTGTGCCATCCCCATGAGTATATAGCTTAATAAAAATATTGAGCTATGCGTTAACTTCTTGTTCAAATTATAACAAAATGGGATACGCGATTGATGAATTCTGGGAATATCATTAAGCTTGGATGCTCCCAAAGAAGCTTTCTCTACACCGACAGCTGCATAGAACTCGTTTGAAGAATTTGTCATTTCAGTGTAGGGGATAATGATCCTCTGCTTGTATTTTTCTTGTGAGAATAGAATAGAAGCTTTTAATCATTGCCGGCTACAGTTGTACTAGTGCAAAGAAAGTCAGTGACGTGAAAGGCGCCTTGGAGAGATTAGATATCCATTATTAGCAGTGTAAAGAACGGTTCCTGGTTATTATTCTCTACTATCAATTGTTATTATGTAATATATGAACATTAGAGACATCAGACAAGTGATAATTCAACAGTGCCGATTTTTTTTACTTTCCATAAACTTATATGCTTAAGGCAAAGCTTAATATTTAGAATTCGTATTAGTCCTAAAAGTGATAAATATTACGAATCCACGGGCATGACAAACTTAAATATTGATATGATATTCTTTCAGAATAAGAACTGTAAATGGTAGTGTTGGAGAAGACGATAGAGTTTGAAATAGTCATTGAAGCTTGTCTATATAGTACATGATGGCAGCGCATAAATAGAAGGTCATAGGCTATTTAATTGCACTATTTATAAGGGAACGCTCCAATCTCCATTGATTGGAATGGAGTTGACAACAATCATAACAAAAAAAATTCAACACGCCAAGAGTTTTTGTTTGAAATAGCTTTACTGACATGTAAAAAAAATCTGCTCTACAAATGTTAAATTCAACATTCGACTATTTGTGGCCTGATCTTTTCCATCAAGACCTCTAATAAATGGTAGGCTTAATTCTATGAACCAAACAAACCTGTGTTTCTTACAAACATAAGGGCAAGGAATACGTAGAAGAAATCCCATCTCAACCTTCTGCATTTTTCAGCCTTTCTTCACAGGGAGCTAGCAGAAACATGAATAGGCGAAGTGGTTCTTCTTTGAGACATAATGGGATATGTAATCTGTTAAAGCAGCAGAAGAGCCAGGAATATCAGCTGGAACAAGTATCTGTGTCTTTCCAGAAGCGATTCTCTTACCAGCCACATTGGCATAAAAGAGGCCTGAGATTGCTGGAACGAAAACATCACTCTCAGAACACATGTAGAAGTCGATTACTTTCTCTAGTTCAGAAGACTCTGAGTCGAGAAATTTTGCCTTCTTGTCAATGGGCATTATGCTTTCCTGCAGTTGTGTTTTCGGAGGAGTAAGCAACACAAATAGTAAAAGCACACATGGAGATACATGGAAGCATACAGATTCTTTTACTTCCTAAACATACAATCGAAACTTAACTTATCATAATCCAAAATCTATGACAGTAGAGCAAAATATTGTGAAACAGTACATACAATAGTAAAGAAACCGGACCTTTGTATATGTTTTAGGAAAGAGATCCTTCAATGCATCAAGGCTGCTATCCCACCTTGATTGAGTCAGATATAGAGTTGTATCCTTGTTGAAACCAACTTTTCTCAAGAACATACCAATCTCCTCTGGACCATAGCAGCTCTTTGATTTAAGAGAACTGTCACCTTGGCAACTCTTTTTCTCCAATATATCAACCCTCAGATCCACTGCAATAAACTGTCCTTTTGACTTTGCGCTCAAAGTTCTTAAGTGCTCCACCATGGACTCAACTACTTCATTAACTTCTGGTTGAAGCTCTAGAGTTCCAAACATTGACATACATGCAATTGAGTCGATATTACTCTTCTCTTTCGTTTTTTTCATGTTCACTGAAGGAAAGTATGTTGCCAGCCTTATGTTTCCCTTAGATGTGAAAACTGGTTCAATGTTTTCAGCAATATAATCTTCAGAAACCCTATTTGGAACCTTCACAACAGCAAGATTTCTTGCTGAGACTTCAGCAGGCTGAGTTGTTGCTACTTTGACCACACCATCTAGGCTTCTCACGAAGTGTTCAACATCATAGATGTCTTCAAAGTTCCTGAAAGTCACAAATGGCCTTCATGAAACTTCAAACTTTGGGTGACTAAAAGTGTGGACCTAGATGATGTGAGAACTAAAATACGATAAAAATTCACAGACGATCAGCAGTACTGAAAAGCCGTTAGATTTTGAAAGAGCTCGTCAAATATTTCAGCAAGCCCAATAAAATTCCAGCTTTTACAACTCTATAATTTCCAGCTTCCAAAGGTTATAGTTCTACAGAAAGAAACTTCAACTAGGAATAGCTCATGAAAATCATATCCAATGTCTACCTCAGGACTCAATCTCCAAATTACAGTTATCGGAGACAAAAGAATGTAGAAAAGTGTCTAGTGTCTGCTAGAACTTTAAACACAATTAAAGCGCGAGCTTTTCTAAAACAAAGGCAACACAGACACAATAAGAAAAAATAACAATAAGTACAAATAATAATCATATGAACCAAGAAAGAGAAACGGAGCAGCAGGAGACGAGAAAAAAATTGGTAGAGCTTTGTGCCATGTGCACGATCTCTTTTAATTGGACATTGACAAGCTCTTCCAAGCTGGGAACAACAACATACCTAATGTACTGTCTTGGGAGGGTAGAGTGTATGCTGACCTTACCCCTACCTCATAGGTAGAGAGGTTGTTTCAGATAGACCCTCGGCTCAAGGCTCTCCAAACTGGGAATGAAGTGAAAATGAAAATAAGGAAGATGTAAGAAAATAAATAAAGGAGATCTTGCCCAAAGAAATGCATGCAGTCTCTTGACTAATGAGTGAGAGCTTAGTTTCCATCTGGGCATATCAGGCACAAGAAATATGATGTTCCAAGGGTGTATAGAGAAAGAACAACTCAAGTAACCTTTATGAATGTCAAATACAGATTAAATTCTTTAAATAGTTCTCATTTGAAACAACATTAAAACTCTGCAAGAATAACAATACATAGGGAACACACATAGAGAACACTGACCTCTTATCCCCAGGTTTGCTCCCTCTGATGTCTGGGATTACAAGAGTTGCACGCAGATACCTCGCTACTATAACTGCATCGGCAATCTAACATGCCAGTTCCACACATAATAAGACAATAGAAGAGAAGACAAACATAGACGCAACTCTGTATAAGTCTAACTCATCCTATAACATTTACAAGAATCTGCACTTTGCTGGCAGCATAAACAGAAAGGCAAAGTGATGATGTAATATAAGAAAGTGCCAGATATTTCTCCAAGCTAATGAGATATAACCATGATATAAGGAATACAGCAATATCAAGTAGTGGTTTAAAGTTCAGTTTTTATCCCATCCACCCCCTACCCACTGCATGCTGGCATAAAGAAATGTGATTGGAGACAGAAACTGTAGTCACGGTGATAAACCACATCTCAACCAAGAAGAATGAACATCAAATATGGATTAAAGAAAGACCCATCAAAGTAACTATGCTGCTTAGCACCCCTACACAAAAGAAATAGATGCAATTCATATAACCACTTGAAATATTTGAATGGCCTGGAATCAAGAGCACCATACACACAATCATTTCAGATCAGAAGCAAACAGACCAACTAAAAATATAAAGTGGACAAGTAATCTTAGACGATTACCAATACCCGTAGAGTGAAAAGAAACAAATTCTCAAGTGTAAACGTAACCAAAAAAGCAAGAAAATGAATGTCCAATGTAATTTTTCCACTTTAATAGCTAGTTATGCCTCATATACTGTAGTTTTATAAGGTTTTCCCAAAAACATGAAATGCGACAGTGTTGTCCTCCTTTTACAGTTTTCAACACTTGAGTAGGAGATAGAATGGTGCTGAGTCCTGCTGTTGAATGTCTCCATGAATCATCCTAAACATTAGTAAATTATGTACAACACAAATAAAATCAAAAGCAAACTTGTAGATACCATTTGCAGCAAACAAATGCTTGACTATAAGATAGAACCTAGAGTTTGCAATTAGTTTGTCAAGTAAATTGCAGGTAATTATCCACCTACATACTGCTATTTGATAAACTCAAGATCTAACACTAGTAAGATACCTGAGAGACATGATATTCAGGACCATTAGTAAGTGAGAAGGTAACAAATCCTTCTGATTGGTCAGCTTCTTCTGTTAAGAAAATCATAGAATAAGAGATGTACAAATTGCTTGAAAGAAATTAAGATAGTAAAAGATAACCTTAAGAAATCGAGATTATTAAACCACTCACGGGGAACTGGTTTAGTCCAACAAGGCTTTAGGGATTCACCACCCTTCATCCAAGGGCCATTTCCCAGGCTCTGCTTACTGGTACTATGGATAGATATATCAGAATCCACCTTCATCGAGAGGAAAAGGATCAAAAGAAATCAGAAATGTCCAAACAATTAAACAAAGAATATCACATAATCAAATGTTGACACTAGACACTGTTTTATCTGTTTTTGGCATAATCTTATAGAATCTCTAAATGCAGAAATTAATTAGATAGATCATTTTTAGCCAAGGCTAAGCCAGAAAACACGGGATCTTTCAGGAAACTATGAAATCTACTAGGTAACAGTAGTGAAAGTTTGCTGCAACTGCCCGCTGAAAGCTGGTGAGAATATTTGTTGATTGAAAATACTAGAAGCTTTTCAAAACAAGTTAAATACTGCATAGTTCGATTCATTTCGAACAATATAATGAAAACATAATGGATCAGAGCCAGAACAAAATCTAAAGCAGCAGTAGAACAAATAACTCAACAAAGCCAAAAACAAAGCATCAATCGGCCAAAAATGAAGAGCAACAAGTGTAATTACGCAGTTGGAATAGCCACTAATGGAGATGTACAAATCCACGGTACAAAAAGGAACATAACATCAAATGAACTCAAAATCAAATAGTTAGAGCATGAATATGATAGGAATTACTGGATAAAAGTGATCCCTCGTGATCATGTTGCCGAGCATTACAAACATAGTAACAGTAAGAACACCAGCAACAATTTGTCTCGGATCCACTGCCATATCTCACGGATCCACAAAAGCTCTGCTCACAAGGAATCAAATATGGAAGAAGTTGAAGGTACACTGTGCACAGAGTAACACAGAGCAGCAACTTCACAGTGAAAATGTGTATTAGGATGCTGAGTTTTATATATAAATGATTAAATTACAAGCAAGAAAAACTAAAAATCCGGCGGGACAAATCACCACTTTTGGTAATTAAGTAGAATTAGCAGCAAGTGTAGCAGTGCTATTTGTTGTAAATTTACCAAGTTGGATTAATTAGGGCCAATCAGGATAAGGACAGACTGACTGACAGAGTGGCGCTCCCACTTTTTTTGGTTTTTTTTTTCGACGTTCATTTTTCTGCCACCGACACTTCTTTGAAAACGATTCAGCGCCTAAACACAACGCCGTTATCTTTCCGGCCCAAAATTTCGTAGCACCGTTTGATCGGGTATGAAGTTTAAAAAATACGAAAAAGATTTTGTTAATTTACTGAATTATCCTTAATTTTAGTTGAATTTTTTTCACATTTTATCTGAGACTCAATAAGAATTAAATAGAGATGAACAAAAAAGATGGAGTATGACCAAAGAAAATACTCATTTTGAGCATATATTATGGAAATGAAAGAAAAACAAAAAGGTGAAGTCATGACTTATCATGTGCTTCATCAGATAATAAAAGGTAATCCTACTTTTGTTTTCTTTGATTTTTTTTTTATTTTTTTTACACATCTTGTGTTTTATAGTAAATCTTTTTTATTTAGTTTAAATGTGTAAATATTGTTCAAAAATAAAATCAAAGAACCTAGATCTGCTTATACACTGGCACTCTAACCTTTCATTCCTCTTTAGACAAATTATTAAAAATCTCACGATCCCAATTTAATGTAAACACTTGCCTTTTTAATATGTTCAGAAAGAGAGTGCAATTTTTTAATATTTAGAAATAACTTAATTTTATATGCTTATTTTATCCTTAATAATGGGGCGTTGCAATACTATTATTGTCTAATAGCTTTTATAATAATAATAATTAAATTTACTATTACCCTATTGGTGATTTTCAGCTAAATAGGTCAGATTTATTTTAGATCACAAATTTTTAAAAATATTTTTAAAACTTTTTCTTATACCTAATCAAATAATGTTATATAAATAGAGCGAAAAAGAAAGTGAAGTTAATCTATCATACTCTCTATTTCAAAAAGCAATCATAAACGGTTGGTGTACAATGATCAATTTTTTTTTGTCTAAATCTGGATATCGACTTATTAGTCTTTTAAATACATTTTACATAAATTAGAATCTACAAGTTGTCAAATTAAATAATAAAAAAGTACATGTGCAACAACATTATGATAAAATGTAGTAATTTAAATTCTAATAATGTCATGTAACGTGGAAAAAACAGAACAATATCTACCCACTAGAGTTGCACGTCATCTCCGGCGTTGGATAAATGAAAATTTCAAAAATCCTACAATTATTGTCTAGAAATTAAAACAAATAAATAAATAAATAGGTTGAAAGAGATGGTGAAAGAAAAAATACACTTCATTTATTTCAGTATCGTATTTCGCTTTTACACGTTTTTAAAAAAATATTAATTTCAACAATTTTATCCTTATGATTTACTTTATTAAATATTTATTCTATTGAGGTGTTTGAAGTATTTAAAAATAATTAATAGCATCAAAGACAAAATGATTAAAAATTTTTTATCTTAAACTTTTAAGATAACAAATAATTTTAGATAATTATTTTTAAAAAATAAAAACAAATAGTATATCTTCTCCTTCCGCCCACGTTTATTTGTCATGTTGCACTTTTCAAAAGTCAATTGGACTAATTTTTAAATTTAAATAAGATTACATTAATTTGATATGTTTTAAAAAAAATAATTATATATTCAAAAACTATACGATACGTACAATAAATTGCAATTTTTTGCATATCAATATGATGAAAAAATACATTGTAAAATATTGATCAAAGTTCTTATAGTTTGACTCTAAAAAAGAAAACCATGACAATTAAAAATGAACGAGGGAGTATCTATGTTTCTTATATCGGACAATGAGAAGAAAATATAAAAGAGGACGAAAAGAATGGAAAGGTTGTTGAGTGAGGTTGATTGGCCGCCTCGCACAAGAGTGGCGCCTCATGAAAAAGGTTAGGTGTGCGGATTTTTTAATTCTTCAACACCCTATTTCATCAGTATATTTAGGTAAATCTAATATCGAATAAAATGAATCTTGCTCTGATTTCATGTAAAGTAGATTTCATATCTTAAAAATTAACTTATGAAGAAAAAATTGTTCAAATTCATAATTTTCTCATCCCATTGATGTGGGGACTTAACAAAGACATTATAACTTTTGTTTCACTCCCCATCAATTATTCCTTTAATTGTATAACAACAAATGTTTCTTGTACTCATACTATTTCCTTTCATTTAACTCTATGTTTGAAAAAGGAAAAAATCTTCTAGTTACATCACATACTTTCTATGTTATTCCAAGCTCCAAATGTGGGGAAATATCCTTTCTTTCTAGAAATCAATCAAATCCACCACATTTTCAACATACAGTAGATTACAACTAAAATTCTTGTTATATGTTTTTTTTCATTCCAACTTCAATGTTTCATCCATTTGTTTGAAAAGTAGAAATAAAACTAGCTTTGATTTTTAACCAAACCAAACCGTGAACAGTGCACAAGCATGTAGAAGTGGCAATAGAAAGAAATGAGACTACAAATGACAATTTGTACACTTGTGAAACTTACATACCAAAAGATGGTCAAAGTTAACAAAAGAGTTGTCACAACAGAACAACTAACTAGCTGATTGTGGCTGAGAAGATAAATACTCTTTCACCATCAAGATTTCACTACACAGCTTTTTAGGGACTTGTTGTAATGCTTTTCCTTCTTGCCATGCTTGCCCTACCATCACTCCTGGCCCGGCATGACGTATATATATGACTATCTCATCGTTAAATGGCCATGGATGCTCCGCTGAGTTGTTAAAACACCTCAATTAGGCAGTAATTAGACTGCACTAAACGAAACAACAAAGAAAGCTAGGCAATGCCATATCAATGCAAAGGAAGAGGTTTCATGAAATTGTATCTCTTTAGTAGCAACTTCTATAATAACAATCTAATCGAGAAAGAAACCTACCAGCATCTCAACCCCACCCCTTTTAATTTTCTATGGGATTTTTAGAGAAACAGAAGCACTAGTAGATTTGGTAGCTGATAGTCAGATAGGACAGTGAAAGCAAGAGGAGCATTTAAAGGTGTCCTAGGTTGACATACACAGAAACTTCATGCATACGATTATTATTGATAATATTCGTCTCATAGAGAACATAGTGGGATCATAGGGTCCATAAAAAATTTTCTGCCAGGAACCGACTAGATAAGGTTTTGAACTAGTTAACTTGACAATACAAAGGAAAATGAAATCCAAACAACTACGTATAGGACTCACTACCAAGCCTGGTATTTCAGGACATGTAAATCAGTAGGGAAACAATTGTTTAGGAATGGCTAGGGTAGATAGGCCACTGAAGTTGAAGAAAACGAGGGCTATTGGGTAATATGTGGTTTGCATGAGAAGCTGTCTAATCCTCTTCAACAAGAAGCCTGATGCAATAATTCTCACCTGGCATGGGGAAACCATGAGGAAAATCAGGGAGATCCAAGATTCCATCTTTGAATTCATATGCTAAATCACAAGGCTCTTCTGTAGACATCACTTCTTTGAGTTCATTAACCGTAAAGTACAAAGGAGAAAATGAATTTGAGAGCCCAGAGAAAACTGATTCACCTGCATAATGTGGATGATTGGTTAGGAAAATATACTAGGCAAATTAATTGTGCAGTAATCATATCATGATTTAATCAGTGGTTAGTGTGGAACCTAATAAGCTTATTGCATGTTGCCTGATTCTAATATATTGTTCCTGACCATTATCAGACATATATTCCCTCCATTTTCATTTTGTCTTGGTTTGACAATTTGACTAAGGCATGGAGTTTAAGAAGGCAAGTAAGATTTTTGAATCTTCTCGTCCTAAACAAAGGGTGTGTTCAGTCAAATGTTTTCGATTTTTTCCATGTTTGGTGGGTTAAAATTTTTGGAAAATATTTTCTCTAAGAAAATAAGTTCCTTAAAATGAGGAAAATGACTTCCCGAGTGGAAAATAGAGAAAACAAGTTCCACAAGCGGCATTCTATATTGATTGTGGCCGTCCCACCGTCCAACCCACCTCATCTTCAACCCGTATCCCACAACCCAACCACCTCACACCCTACCCCACTCCACTTCCCATAATATTTGTCTAGTGTATATACAAATGCTTTTAAGAATAATTTTTTTTGCTTACGCACCGAACACAAGCAAATAAGTAAGAAACCTACTTATTTTTCTAGAAAACATTTTTCTTCATGCTGAACACACATTCTAAATATGTGGGCAATGTATCAAAATACCGATTGAATCTTGTGGTTTTAGACATGTCACATGGGATGTTGGAAGAAAGAGTTACTAACTATAGTTAGTGACATCCTTTTTTAAATGGACAAAAATGCAAAGTAAAATACGTAAATTAAAACAGAGGGAGTATCGTTTATCTGAGATTGCAGTCTTTGTAATAATAAAGCAACATTTCCAAGCAAGCATGACACTCAACTTATGAACAGACAAGAAACAAACTGCGAAAGAGTTCTCATGATTACAACTGAGTAACAAAATGCAAAAGAAATCTCAAGAATACTACAGAGTAACAAGATGCAAAAAGCTTGAAATAAACAACTATCTTCTCTGGAGAAGAATTATTAAAAAAGAAAAGAAGAAGTTGTTTGCACGTAGCTGAAGATAGCTCCTAATTAACTTACTAATGAGTCGCCCATATGTCTTCCCATCACCAGTGTAAAATA
Source organism: Solanum acaule (assembly GCA_036250505.1). Lineage (NCBI taxonomy): Eukaryota > Viridiplantae > Streptophyta > Magnoliopsida > Solanales > Solanaceae > Solanum > Solanum acaule. Next base: position 3,534 of record JAJOOR010018374.1, on the reverse strand, counting down.
CAACCTGGCATAAAAATTAGTTCATGAACTCAAGTATTAGCACCAAATTACCAGAGTTGAATTCCTTCAAAAATCAGTTCAAAAGACACCAATTAAGGGGGCAACCTTTTTGAAGAAATTTAACCAAGCAATCTGCAGTGGCCCTGTTCACATTTCGAAGTATCTTAAAATCATTCACCAAAAATTGAATTGAAAATGACATACACTGGTATGTTACTAACAGCTAGTAGAACACAGGTCCCTTTAGAGAAGTAGGACAGATTTCTAAGGATCTAAAGATCATATAGCACAAGCTGCACAACCATCAGACTCCCTCTATGATTACCTCAACCCAAATCAAATATGTGAATTATCAGTCAAACTCCCTCTGAGTACATGTGATTTCAAAATCTGGTATCATCTAATTGCTTGAAACTTCATATGCTAAGGGTAAATAGGAGAAAGATCAGACAACCAATCTTGGCTAAACGTGGACAACATTTTATCATGGTCCAGAATTATTAGAAACATAAATCAGAACATAGAACTATTTGGGTCATGAAATGACAAAAATCAAGATAAGTAACCTCCGCTTGTTCGGCACTTCCAAAATTCAGCAACTGTATCACTATTTCCAGTTGCTAGCAAACTGGATGCACTTTTCTCTACCAGTTTTGAATTACTGTACCGTGTGCCAGCTATCTCCCAAGCTTGTGAAATCAACCTGCTTGAAGTTAAACTGAGGATATGAGGAGATATTGTAATACTATCAATTGTCTGCTATGTTACATTACATAAGCTGTCTGTCCCTAGGGATGGATTATATTTAAAAGAGACATAAAAGATAAATCTCTTGAAGTGATAGTTTGAGGTGTAAAGATATGTAATGAGCATAGCAAGCTTCTCAGTCGGGGGAGGAGGAGATAATCATGCTTTTGCATATAGTTAAAGATCCTCCCCACTTTAAGCAATTGTCAACATAATCACAGTAGGTATTCTATGATTCTACAAGCTAATAAAATCCATAAAAGCAAGTCTTTATCATAAATGTATAACAGCCATAGATCACAAAGCAAAGGGATGTCCAGAGGGGCTTAAATAGCAGGGGATGTATGGCGCATAATATCTCAAGATGTCTAATTACTACGAATGCAGTAAAGAAAAGACACATATTCCCTCCAATTTATACAACTAATGTTTACTTTCCTCTAATCAAATGTTTCATAGAATAAACTCTCACATCTTTCAAGAATTCAAATTCATTTTTGTTCAAATCGTTCAAATTTAACCAAAATATTGTTTTGCTTATGACACTGGTCTCACCTAGGCAAGTAACGTAATACTATCATCTATTCTTATCAATATAGTATACAAGTCATTCTATCCTATTAAATTTCATACTCAGTCGAATCATACAGAAGGGACAGAGAGAAATATTCTCTGCTTCATGAAGCACAAGTCATAAAAGCAAGAGAAAAAAGGAAACCAAGTAACATACAGACCTTGGGTTAAGCAAGGCCAACAGCCTGTGCCGCCTTTCCCCCGGAATATCCTCAATTTTCTTCCTAACCACAACAACAAATGACAAATAAGAAGATTAATGAGACTAAATGATTTTTTAATTGCTAAAATGCACCAAATTTACTAATTGTCTATCAAAGCAATTCAGTAATAGTGGTTCACCAGAGATAAAAGGCGGGATTATAAGAAGATGGGTCCAAAGGAATAAGATCCATGGGAGGGTCAAGGAAGGTGACTACATCCTGTTCGTCCAAGTACACTATCTTGCCATTCGGTAAAACTTGGTAGGGTTTTTCATCCCACGGTGAGGCAGAGCTGGAGAATGAAGACGAACTTGCCCGTACGGCGGCGCTGTGGTTCGCCCGACGCGAAATTGACAGAGACGTGCCGGACGGAAGAGCTGAGCCAAACTTTGTGGAACAGAAATGGGAAGCTGGCTGCCGATTTTTGCAAGTGATTATTTTGGGGGAGAAGACCGCGAGGCTACGGGCGCACGCCCTCTCTGGTGCAGCTGTTGCTTGAGGATACTGCATTGTGAAAAGCCCAGGTTTAGCCACGTGAAAGGTAAACCATTGTTACTCGAGAAAATTGAAGGAAAGGAATTTAAGTTTTGAATTAACTATTGGTGACTATAATGACCAACAAAAGGTCAAACATACTTAAATATTAAATTAAGGGTCTGTTTGGAAAGCCACCTGGTAATTGGAATTGGTGTAATTACTAGGGTAGTAATTACCAGCCTAGTAATTACACTGTCTAGTAATTACATTGGCCTGTTTGGTTGCCACAGTGTAATTACACTGTAATTACCCATGTCCTGTTTGGATGCCACAATGTAATTACACAGTTAAATTTTAAAATAAATTAGATTTTAAGTAAATAATATTACTACTTAAATTAATTAATGAATACAAAAGTTTTTTCAAGCCTAGATTTTCCAGCATCACACATCAAAATTATGCTTGAGATGGCAAAAAGAAACTGATTGCACCCTCAGTGATAATAGTTGTGCTTGCAATAATGGCATAACTTGGGTGACATACAAGTGGTGTAGCAGTGAAACCAAAAAAAATATGGAGTTAACAAGATTTGCCATCATGAATGACATCAGACCAAAAATATTTGAAGAAATGTTGCTCTATCATTCATGAGTTGTGATAACAGACTACTCCAAATACATATGAACTTAAGTCCCTTGCAACCTCCATCCACAAGCTAGACTACTCCCATTCCTTTTCCCCACTAATCCGTCCAACGACTAGGATAATTGACAAAAGACAATTTCTTACAATGTTGGCAACTTGTATTGCACATGATTTACATCCTTGATCTATATGGCATATGCGTACATACGTACTTAGAAGTATATTTTTTGCTACAACATAACCTTTTTTATACAGTCAAGTCACAACAAAACTAAGAGAATCATTCGATCTATGATATTCACCTAATTGCTCTAGCATTCCACATTTGTTGAGCTATTTCATCTCTCAGATTGCACATATATTGTTTATCAGCATCTGTCGGTCCTCGTCCAATGTCTTCTTCATCAGAATCAGAATCAGAGTCAATATCATTCAAACCGTGAGAATCTTCTATTTCCTCTTCCATGTGTTCTTCAAAATATGAATCCTGCCAATTCCACTTACGAATGAAATTATGAAGTATGCAACATGATAGTACAATCCAACCTTGTTTTTTGATGGAATACGGAGGAGGAGTCGTTAATATAGGAAATCTTTTTTTCAAAACAGCAAATGTCCTCTCTACGACATTTCGAAGTTTTGAATGTCTCAAGTTATAGAGCTCACGAGCATTTTGTGGTGCTTGTGTTTGGCTCCATTCTCTCAAATGATATCGTGCACCACGATAAGGTGCTAGAAAGCCCTTTGTATTTGCATAGCCTGCATCAACAATGTAATATTTTCCTACAAAATTACAAGTATCAGCTTGAACTCTTTAGAAAAATAAATAATATCACTATTTGAATTATTAGTAAATTACCATTCGGAATTTTCAATCTATTTTGTGATC